>JAECXJ010000050.1:0-192142 GCA_018152295.1 Drosophila carrolli | reverse complement strand
CTCAGTCTTCCGTACCTTCACCGCTTGAGTGAGCGTAATCTGGAACCCATCAAGAGAGTCGGGGAGAATATCAACGACTATCATTCACATCAGATAGTACTGGTGGCAGGAGCAATATGCTGCGCGTTGATCTGCGTCGGTTTCACCTATCGGCGAGTCATCCAGGCAAGGAGAGCTACGGCCCAGATAGCAGATATGATCGCCCAATTAGGGTCGGCCGAGGGCGGCCTTAATCCTAAGGGGGAGTAGTTAACTGAGTTAACCGGGCGAAGGCAATGACCGATCGCCCAAAGCTCGCTCCGGCCAAATTGCTGACAGCGTCTGGCCGGAAGCTCGTGCATAGCCAGCAAGCACTACCCATTGGAGTGTCCAGCTAGGAGTCCCTTTTTATGTTAGCTTTAAGTTCAGTTCACTTTGATATTCACTGAATAAAGAGCACAAGCTCGTTCAATATAACTCCGGCAACCGCCGTTAACCATCCCAATGGAAGTGTGCTGTGATAACGATGATACCAAAGCCAGGAAAACCGGAGAACCTTGTCGAGTCATACCGACCGATAAGCTTACTGCCCACTTTCTCTAAAATATTCGAGAGGATATTTCTTAGTAGAATTATGGGCGTAAGAAGTGTGCAGGACGCCATTCCCGACCACCAGTTTGGTTTTAGGCATCATCATGGGACACCAGAACAAGCACATAGAGTCGTACAACACATTTTAAATGCCTTTGAAAATAAGCAATACAGTTCTGCTATTTTCCTCGACGTCAAGTAAGCCTTTGACCGCGTTTCGGCACGCTGGATTACTCCATAAGTTAGAAGTCCCTGCTCCTGACCGGCCAATTCCTCTTACTAAAATCATACCTGCTTGATCGAAGTTTTATGGTCGAGGTAAGAGGGGAAAGGTCAAACATTAGAACTGCTCGAGCTGGCGTTCCACAGGGAAGCGTCCTGGGTCCCATTATGTACACTCTGTACACTTCGGATCTGCCATGTCCTACACAACCAGGCACACTTCTGGCCACCTACGCTGACGACACTGCCTTTCTTGTGAACCCCTCCCGCCGAGTCGAGGCATCAAGGATCACCCAGGACTTCCTGGATCTGTTCGGCAAGTGGACAAACAGGTGGAATATTGCTATCAATGGAAGAAAGTCGCAGCATTGCAATTTTACTCTTAGAGGAAAGGTGCTTCCTAGAGTTGAACTCCACCATATCACCATCCCGCAATTACCCCAGGCGCAGTACTTGGGTCTGATCCTGGACAAGCGGCTCACCTGGAAAGGGCACATCCAAAAATTGCAGCCACCTGTCGCACTAAACTCAGGAAGATGAATTGGTCCAACATAATCCTCTATATTCATCATTGGGACACCTTCGGCCAGCCGGCCAACAATCAACAGTGGACCTGTCGTCCGCCAGAGAAGAAGAAGAGAAGTCGCCGAGTACTGACGGCGATTCACCATTAACCGGATAAACTATTATATTAATTTATATATAATATTTAAGTATGTATTTGTATATTAACTATTTTAATTAGGTAGTATAATTAATATATAAACTATTTTAATTATTAAATAGTATATTCAATATATTGACTACTTAAATTATTTAAACCATATTTGTTTCCCCGTTGAGTTTCTCTTTTTTCTAAATAATTAAAATAGTTAATTTACAAATATTTATATAAATTTAATTTATATTATGATAATAATTTTATATAATGTTATTATAATACGTATAATATAAAAATACCACATATTTTTTAATCCATATATTTAAAATACAATAAATATAAAAATATTCATCCTGTTCAATCGCAAAATTTCTGAGGCTCCTAAAAATCGTTCACACGTCGCATGCTGAATACCCTAACGTCAATTATTCCAAAGTGAAGTGAATACATGTGAATACATGTGCACACATACATTTGTCGGCTGTCGAAGTATGCGTGCAAAGAGCGGCTGGCTTTAAAGCGCTCTCTAGCTGGCTTTTGGGCAGAGAGCGAAAAGCCAGTTGAAAAGCCAGCACAAAAAATTCGTGTGCAAAAAAATAGTATGGCGTTACGCATCTTGGAGTTTATTTTGGTCTTTGGTCGAATGTTAGAACGGCATACCTCGTTGATCATTTACAGAAAAAAAATTATTTACAAAATTTTTTCGAAAAGAAATCATGGAAACCACCCCATTATGACAAGGCTCAAGCCGGATAATATAGCTCGATTTTTCGGTTTTTTAATCAAAACCCTGGGAAATAATTACAGAAAAAAAAAATCATTTGTAAAATTTGTTTCGAAAAAATCATGACTCCTAGCCTTATGACAAAGCCAAAATCCGAAGAAAATCACCTCGATTTTTCGGTTTTTAATCAAAACCCTGGGAAATAGTGGTCGAATATTGGAATGGCAATATCGTTGAATTCGTTACAAAATTTCCAACAACGTGTCAGTTATAGAAAAAAAAAAATCCGAAGAAAATCAGCTCGATTTTTCTGTTTTTTAATTAAAACTCTATGAAATAGTGGTCGAATGTTGGAATGGCATACCTCGTTGAATTCGTTACAAAATTTCCAACAAAATGTCATTTACAGAAAAAAAAATTATTTTAAAAATGATTTCGAAAAGAAATCATGTCCCCCAGCCCATTATGACAAAGCCCAGGTCCGGATAATATCAGCTCGATTTTTCCGTTTTTTAATCAAAACCCTGGGAAATAGTGGTCGAATGTTGGAATGGCATACCTCGTTGAATTCGTTACAAAATTTCCAACAAAATGTCATTTACAGAAAAAAAAATTATTTTAAAAATGTTTTCGAAAAGAAATCATGTCCCCCAGCCCATTATGACAAGGCCCAGGTCCGGATAATATCAGCTCGATTTTTCGGTTTTTTAATCAAAACCCTGGGTCGAATGTTGGAATGGCATACCTCGTTGAATTCGTTACAAAATTTCCAACAAAGTGTCATTTACAGAAAAAAAAAATTTGCAAAATTTTTCCGAAAAAAAAACCTTGTCAACCACCCCATTATGACAAGGCCCAAAGCCGGAAAATATCAGTTCAATTTTTCGGTTTTTTAATCAAAACCCTGGGAAATAGTGGTCGAATGTTGGAATGGCATACCTCGTTGTATTCGTTACAAAATTTCCAACAAAGTGTCATTTACAGAAAAAAAAAAATTTTACAAAATTTTTCCGAAAAAAAATCATGTCAACCACCCCATTATGACAAGGCCCAAAGCCGGATAATATCAGTTTGATTTTTCGGTTTTTTAATCAAAACCCTGGAAATAGTGGTCGAATGTTGGAATGGCATACCTCGTTGTATTCGTTACAAAATTTCCAACAAAGTGTCATTTACAGAAAAAAAATCATTTAAAAAATTTGTTTCGAAGAAATCATGACTCCCACCCATTATGACAAAACCGAAACCGGAGAAAATCACTCGATTTTTCGGTTTTTTAATCAAAACCCTGGAAATAGTGGTCGAATGTTGGAATGGCATACCTCGTTGAATTCGTTACAAAATTTCCAACAAAATGTCATTTACAGAAAAAAAAATTATTTTAAAAATGTTTTCGAAAAGAAGTCATGTCCCCAGCCCATTATGACAAGGCCCATTTCCGGATAAAATCAGCTCGATTTTTCGGTTTTTTAATCAAAACCCGGGGAAATAGTGGTCGAATGTTGGAATGGCATACCTCGTTGAATTCGTTACAAAATTTCCAACAAAATGTCATTTACAGAAAAAAAAATTATTTTAAAAATGTTTTCGAAAAGAAATCATGTCCCCCAGCCCATTATGACAAGGCCCATTTCCGGATAATATCAGCTCGATTTTTCGGTTTTTTAATCAAAACCCTGGGAAATAGTGGTCGAATGTTGGAATGGCATACCTCGTTGAATTCGTTACAAAATTTCCAACAAAGTGTCATTTCAGAAAAAAATTATTTTCAAAATTTTTCCGAAAAGAAATCATGTCAACCACCCCATTATGACAAGGCCCAAAGCCGGATAATATCAGTTCGATTTTTCGGTTTTTTAATCAAAACCCTGGGAAATAGTGGTCGAATGATGGAATGGCATACCTCGTTGAATTCGTTACTAAATTTTCAACAAAGTGTCATTTACAGAAAAAAAAATAATTTGCCAAATTTTTCCGAAAAGAAATCATGTCAACCACCCCATTATGACAAGGCCCAAAGCCGGATAATATCAGCTTGATTTTTCGGTTTTTTAATCAAAACCCTGCGAAATAGTGGTCGAATGTTGGAATGGCATACCTCGTTGTATTCGTTACAAAATTTCCAACAAAGTGTCATTTACAGAAAAAAAAATCATTTGAAAAATTTGTTTCGAAGAAATCATGACTCTTACCCTTATGATAAAACCGAAATCCGAAGAAAATCACCTCGATTTTTCGGTTTTTTAATCAAAACCCTGGGAAATAGTGGTCGAATGTTGGAATGGCATACCTCGTTGAATTCGTTACAAAATTTCCAACAAAATGTCATTTACAGAAAAAAAAATTATTTTAAAAATGTTTTCGAAAAGAAGTCATGTCCCCCAGCCCATTATGACAAGGCCCATTTCCGGATAAAATCAGCTCGATTTTTCGGTTTTTTAATCAAAACCCGGGGAAATAGTGGTCGAATGTTGGAATGGCATACCTCGTTGAATTCGTTACAAAATTTCCAACAAAATGTCATTTACAGAAAAAAAATTATTTTAAAAATGTTTTCGAAAAGAAATCATGTCCCCCAGCCCATTATGACAAGGCCTATTTCCGGATAATATCAGCTCGATTTTTCGGTTTTTTAATCAAAACCCTGGGAAATAGTGGTCGAATGTTGGAATGGCATACCTCGTTGAATTCGTTACAAAATTTCCAACAAAGTGTCATTTCCAGAAAAAAAAAATTTTCAAAATTTTTCCGAAAAGAAATCATGTCAACCACCCCATTATGACAAGGCCCAAAGCCGGATAATATCAGTTCGATTTTTCGGTTTTTTAATCAAAACCCTGGGAAATAGTGGTCGAATGTTGGAATGGCATACCTCGTTGTATTCGTTACAAAATTTCCAACAAAGTGTCATTTACAGAAAAAAAAAATTTGCAAAATTTTTCCGAAAAGAAATCATGTCAACCACCCCATTATGACAAGGCCCAAAGCCGGATAATATCAGTTCAATTTTTCGGTTTTTTAATCAAAACCCTGGGAAATAGTGGTCGAATGTTGGAATGGCATACCTCGTTGTATTCGTTACAAAATTTCCAACAAAGTGTCATTTCCAGAAAAAAAAATTTTCAAAATTTTTCCGAAAAAAAATCATGTCAACCACCCCATTATGACAAGGCCCAAAGCCGGATAATATCAGTTCGATTTTTCGGTTTTTTAATCAAAACCCTGGGAAATAGTGGTCGAATGTTGGAATGGCATACCTCGTTGTATTCGTTACAAAATTTCCAACAAAGTGTCATTTACAGAAAAAAAAATCATTTGAAAAATTTGTTTCGAAGAAATCATGAGTCTTACCCTTATGATAAAACCGAAATCCGAAGAAAATCAGCTCGATTTATCTGTTTTTTAATTAAAACCCTGGGAAATAGTGGTCGAATGTTGGAATGGCATACCTCGTTAAATTCGTTACTAAATTTCCAACAAAGTGTCACTTACAGATTAAAAAATTTGCAAAATTTTTCCGAAAAGAAATCATGTCAACCACCCCAGTATGACAAGGCCCAAAGCCGGATAATATCAGTTCGATTTTTCGGTTTTTTAATCAAAACCCTGGGAAATAGTGGTCGAATGCTGGAATGGCATACCTCGTTGTATTCGTTACAAAAATTCCAATAAAGTGTCATCTACAGAAAAAAAAATCATTTGAAAAATTTGTTTCGAAGAAATCATGAGTCTTACCCTTATGATAAAACCGAAATCCGAAGAAAATCACCTCGATTTTTCGGTTTTTAATCAAAACCCTGGGAAATAGTGGTCGAATGTTGGAATGGCATACCTCGTTGAATTCGTTACTAAATTTCCAACAAAGTGTCATTACAGAAAAAAAAATCATCTGCAAAATTTTTCCGAAAAGAAATCATGTTCCCCACCCATTATGACAAGGCCCAAGCCGGATAATATCAGCTCGATTTTTCGGTTTTTAAATCAGAACCCTGGGAAATAGAGGTCGAATGTTGGAATGGATTACCTCGTTGAATTCGTTACAAAATTTCCAACAAAGTGTCAGTTACAGAAAAAAAACTGCGAAGAACATCACCTCGATATTTCGGTTTTTTAATCAAAACCCTGGGAAATAGTGGTCGAATGTTGGAATGGCATACCTCGTTGAATTCGTTACTAAATTTCCAACAAAGTGTCATTTACAGAACAAAAATTCATTTGTAAAATTTTTCCGAAAAGAAATCATGTTCCCCACCCATTATGACAAGGCCCAAAGCCGGATAATATCAGCTCGATTTTTCGGTTTTTTAATCAAAACCCTGGGAAATAGAGGTCGAATGTTGGAATGGCATACCTCGTTGAATTCGTTACAAAATTTACAGACAAAAAAAATGATTTGAAAAATTTTTTCGACAAGAAATTATGTCCCCCACCCCATTATTTCAAGGCCCAGATCCGGATAATATCAGCTCCATTTTTCGGTTTTTTAATCAAAACCCTGGGAAATAGTGGTCGAATGTTGGAATGGCATACCTCGTTGAATTCGTTACTAAATTTCCAACAAAGTGTCATTTACAGAAAAAAAATCATTTGCAAAATTTTTCCGAAAAGAAATCATGTTCCCCACCCATTATGACAAGGCCCAAAGCCGGATAATATCAGCTCGATTTTTCGGTTTTTTAATCAAAACCCTGGGAAATAGAGGTCGAATGTTGGAATGGCATACCTGGTTGAATTCGTTACAAAATTTCCAACAAAGTTTCATTTACAGAATAAAAAATCATTTGCAAAATTTTTCCGAAAAGAAATCATGTCCCACACCCCATTATGACAAGGCCCAAAGCCGGATAATATCAGCTCGATTTTTGTTTTAATCAAAACCCTGGGAAATAGAGGTCGAATGTTGGAATGGCATACCTCGTTGAATTCGTTACAAAATTTCCAACAAAGTGTCATTTACAGAAAAAAAATAATTTGCAAAATTTTTCCGAAAAGAAATCAGTGTCAACCACCCCATTATGACAAGGCCCATTTCCGGATAATATCAGCTCGATTTTTGCGTTTTTTGGGAAATAGAGGTCGAATGTTGGAATGGCATACCTCGTTGAATTCGTTACAAAATTTCCAACAAAATGTCATTTACAGAAAAAAAAATTATTTGAAAAATTTTTTCGAAAAGAAATCATGTCCCCCAGCCCATTATGACAAGGCCCAATTCCGGATAATATCAGCTCGATTTTTCGGTTTTTTAATCAAAACCCTGGGAAATAGTGGTCGAATGTTGGAATGGCATACCTCGTTGAATTCGTTACAAAATTTCCAACAAAGTGTCATTTACAGAAAAAAAATAATTTGCAAAATTTTTCCGAAAAGAAATCATGTCCACCACCCCATTATGACAAGGCCCAAAGCCGGATAATATCAGCTCGATTTTTCGGTTTTTTAATCAAAACCCTGGGAAATAGTGGTCGAATGTTGGAATGGCATACCTCGTTGTATTCGTTACAAAATTTCCAACAAAGTGTCATTTACAGAATAAAATATCATTTGCAAAATTTTTCCGAAAATAAATCATGTCCCCCACCCCATGATGACAAGGCCCAAAGCCGGATAATATCAGCTCGATTTTTCGGTTTTTTAATTAAAAACCCTGGGAAATAGTGGTCGAATGTTGGAATGGCATACCTCGTTGAATTCGTTACAAAATTTCCAACAAAATGTCATATACAGAAAAAAAAATTATTTTAAAAATGTTTTCGGAAAGAAATCATGTTCCCCAGCCCATTATGACAAGGCCCATTTCCGGATAATATCAGCTCGAATTTTCGGTTTTTTAATCAAATCCCTGGGAAATAGTGGTCGAATGATGGAATGGCATACCTCGTTGAATTCATTACTAAATTTTCAACAAAGTGTCATTTACAGAAAAAAAAATAATTTGCCAAATTTTTCCGAAAAGAAATCATGTCAACCACCCCATTATGACAAGGCCCAAAGCCGGATAATATCAGCTCGATTTTTCGGTTTTTTAATCAAAACCCTGGGAAATTGAGGTCGAATGTTGGAATGGCATACCTGGTTGAATTCGTTACAAAATTTCCAACAAAGTTTCATTTACAGAATAAAAAATCATTTGCAAAATTTTTCCGAAAAGAAATCATGTCCCACACCCCATTATGACAAGGCCCAAAGCCGGATAATATCAGCTCGATTTTTTAATAAAAACCCTGGGAAATAGAGGTCGAATGTTGGAATGGCATACCTTGTTGAATTCGTTACAAAATTTCCAACAAAGTGTCATTTACAGAAAAAAAAATAATTTGCAAAATTTTTCCGAAAAGAAATCTGTCAACCACCCCATTATGACAAGGCCCATTTCCGGATAATATCAGCTCGATTTTTGCGTTTTTTAATCAAAACCCTGGGAAATAGAGGTCGAATGTTGGAATGGCATACCTCGTTGAATTCGTTACAAAATTTCCAACAAAATGTCATATACAGAAAAAAAATTATTTTAAAAATGTTTTCGGAAAGAAATCATGTCCCCCAGCCCATTATGACAAGGCCCATTTCCGGATAATATCAGCTCGATTTTTCGGTTTTTTAATCAAATCCCTGGGAAATAGTGGTCGAATGATGGAATGGCATACCTCGTTGAATTCGTTACTAAATTTTCAACAAAGTGTCATTTACAGAAAAAAAAATAATTTGCCAAATTTTTCCGAAAAGAAATCATGTCAACCACCCCATTATGACAAGGCCCAAAGCCGGATAATATCAGCTTGATTTTTCGGTTTTTTAATCAAAACCCTGCAAAATAGTGGTCGAATGTTGGAATGGCATACCTCGTTGTATTCGTTACAAAATTTCCAACAAAGTGTCATTTACAGAATAAAATATCATTTGCAAAATTTTTCCGAAAAGAAATCATGTCCCCCACCCCATTATGACAAGGCCCAAAGCCGGATAATATCAGCTCGATTTTTCGGTTTTTTAATCAAAACCCTGGGAAATAGTGGTCGAATGTTGGAATGGCATACCTCGTTGTATTCGTTACAAAATTTCCAACAAAGTGTCATTTACAGAAAAAAAAATCATTTGCAAAATTTTTCCGAAAAGAAATCATGTTCCCCACCCATTATGACAAGGCCCAAAGCCGGATAATATCAGCTCGATTTTTCGGTTTTTTAATCAAAACCCTGGGAAATAGAGGTCGAATGTTGGAATGGCATACCTCGCTGAATTCGTTACAAAATTTCAAACAAAGTGTCATTTACAGAATAAAAAATCATTTGCAAAATTTTTCCGAAAAGAAATCATGTTCCCCACCCCATTATGACAAGGCCCAAAGCCGGATAATATCAGCTCGATTTTTTAATCAAAACCCTGGGAAATAGAGGTCGAATGTTGGAATGGCATACCTCGTTGAATTCGTTACAAAATTTCCAACAAAATGTCATTTACAGAAAAAAAAATTATTTTAAAAATGTTTTCGAAAAGAAATCATGTCCCCCAGCCCATTATGACAAGGCCTATTTCCGGATAATATCAGCTCGATTTTTCGGTTTTTTAATCAAAACCCTGGGAAAGAGTGGTCGAATGTTGGAATGGCATACCTCGTTGAATTCGTTACAAAATTTCCAACAAAGTGTCATTTACAGAAAAAAAAAATTTGCAAAATTTTTCCGAAAAGAAATCATGTCAACCACCCCATTATGACAAGGCCCAAAGCAGGATAATATCAGCTCGATTTTTCGGTTTTTTAATCAAAACCCTGGGAAATAGAGGTCGAAGGTTGGAATGGCATACCTCGTTGAATTCGTTACAAAATTTTCAACAAAGTGTCATTTACAGACAAAAAAAATGATTTGAAAAATTTATTCGACAAGAAATTAAGTCCCCCACCCCATTATGATCCCAGATCCGGATAATATCAGCTCCATTTTTCGGTTTTTTAATCAAAACCCTGGGAAATAGTGGTCGAATGTTGGAATGGCATACCTCGTTGAATTCGTTACAAATTTCCCAACAAAGTGTCATTTACAGAAAAAAAATTATTTAAAAATTTTTTCGAAAAGAAATCATTTCCCCCAGCCCATTATGACAAGGCCCAGGTCTGCATAATATCAGCTCGATTTTTCGGTTTTTTAATCAAAACCCTGGGAAATAGAGGTCGAATGTTGGAATGGCATACCTTGTTGAATTCGTTACAAAATTTCCAACAAAGTGTCATTTACAGAATAAAAAATTTTTTGCAAAATTTTTCCGAAAAGAAATCATATCCCCCACCCCATTGTTACAAGGCCCAAAGCCGGATAATATCACCTCGATTTTTCGGTTTTTTAATCAAAACCCTGGGAAATAGAGGTCGAATGTTGGAATGGCATACCTCGTTAAATTCGTCACAACATATCCACAACAGTGTCATTTACAGAAAAAAAAATACAATTTTTCCGAAAAGAAATCATGTCAACCACCCCACTATGACAAGGCCCATTTCCGGATAATATCAGCTCGATCTTTGCGTTTTTTAATCAAAACCCTGGGAAATAGAGGTCGAATGTTGGAATGGCATACCTCGTTGAATTCAATACAAAATTTCCAACAAAATGTCATTTACAGAAAACAAAATTATTTTAAAAATTTTTCGAAAAAATATTTGCAAAATTTTTTCCGAAAAGAAATCATTTGTCCCCCACCCCATTATGACAAGGCCCAAAGCCGGATAATATCAGCTCGATTTTTTAATCAAAACCCTGGGAAATAGTGGTCGAATGTTGGAATGGCATACCTCGTTGAATTCGTTAGAAATTTCCCAACAAAGTGTCATTTACAGAAAAAAAATTATTTAAAAATTTTTTCGAAAAGAAATCATTTCCCCCAGCCCATTATGACAAGGCCCAGGTCTGCATAATATCAGCTCGATTTTTCGGTTTTTTAATCAAAACCCTGGGAAATAGAGGTCGAATGTTGGAATGGCATACCTTGTTGAATTCGTTACAAAATTTCCAACAAAGTGTCATTTACAGAATAAAAAATTATTTGCAAAATTTTTCCGAAAAGAAATCATGTCCCCCACCCCATTATTACAAGGCCCAAAGCCGGATAATATCACCTCGATTTTTCGGTTTTTTAATCAAAACCCTGGGAAATAGAGGTCGAATGTTGGAATGGCATACCTCGTTGAATTCGTTGCAAAATTTCCAACAAAGTGTCATTAACAAAATAAAAAATCATTTGCAAAATTTTTCCGAAAAGAAATCATGTTCCCCACCCCATTATGACAAGGCCCAAAGCCGGATAATATCAGCTCGATTTTTTAATCAAAACCCTGGGAAATAGAGGTCGAATGTTGGAATGGCATACCTCGTTGAATTCGTTACAACATTTCCAACAAAGTGTCGTTTACAGACAAAAAAAATGATTTGAAAAATTTTTTCGACAAGAAATTATGTCCCCCACCCCATTATTTCAAGGCCCAGATCCGGATAATATCAGCTCCATTTTTCGGTTTTTTAATCAAAACCCTGGGAAATAGTGGTCGAATGTTGGAATGGCATACCTCGTTGAATTCGTTACTAAATTTTCAACAAAGTGTCATTTACAGAAAAAAAATCATTTCCAAAATTTTTCCGAAAAGAAATCATGTTCCCCACCCATTATGACAAGGCCCAAAGCCGGATAATATCAGCTCGATTTTTCGGTTTTTTAATCAAAACCCTGGGAAATAGAGGTCGAATGTTGGAATGGCATACCTCGTTGAATTCGTTACAAAATTTCCAACAAAGTGTCAGATACAGAAAAAAAAACTCCGAAGAAAATCACCTCGATTTTTCGGTTTTTTAAATAAAAACCCTGGGAAATAGTGGTCGAATGTTGGAATGGCATACCTCGTTGAATTCGTTACTAAATTTCCAACAAAGTGTCATTTACAGAAAAAAAATCATTTGCAAAATTTTTCCGAAAAGAAATCATGTTCCCCACCCATTATGACAAGGCCCAAAGCCGGATAATATCAGTTCGATTTTTCGGTTTTTTAATCAAAACCCTGAGAAATAAAGGTCGAATGTTGGAATGGCATACCTCGTTGAATTCGTTACAAAATTTCCAACAAAGTGTCATTAACAAAATAAAAAATCATTTGCAAAATTTTTCCGAAAAGAAATCATGTCCCCCACCCCATTATGACAAGGCCCAAAGCCGGATAATATCAGCTCGATTTTTCGGTTTTTTTATAAAAACCCTGGGAAATAGAGGTCGAAAGTTGGAATGGCATACCTCGTTGAATTTGTTACAAAATTTCCAACAAAGTGTCATTTACAGACAAAAAAAATGATTTGAAAAATTTATTCGACAAGAAATTATGTCCCCCACCCCATTATGACAAGGCCCATTTTCGGATAATATCAGCTCGATTTTTCGGTTTTTTAATAAAAACCCTGGGAAATAGAGGTCGAATGTTGGAATGGCATACCTCGTTGAATTCGTTACAAAATTTCCAACAAAGTGTCAGTTACAGAAAAAAAAAATTCCTAAGAAAATCACCTCGATTTTTCGGTTTTTTAATTAAAAACCCTGGGAAATAGTGGTCGAATGTTGGAATGGCATACCTCGTTGATTTCGTTACAAATTTTCCAACAAAGTGTCATTTACAGAAAAAAAAATGATTTTAAAAATTTTTTCGAAAAGAAATCATGTCCCCAAGCCCATTATGACAAAGCCCAGGTCCGGATAATATCAACTCGATTTTTCGGTTTTTAAATCAAAACCCTGGGAAATAGTGGTCGAATGTTGGAATGGCATACATTGTTGAATTCGTTACAAAATTTCCAACAAAGTGTCATTTACACAAAAAAAAATAATTTGCAAAATTCTTCCGAAAAGAAATCATGTCAACCACCCCATTATGACAAGGCCCAAAGCCGGATAATATTAGCTCGATTTTTCGGTTTTTTAATCAAAACCCTGGGAAATAGAGGTCGAATGTTGGAATGGCATACCTCGTTGAATTCGTTACAAAATTTCCAACAAAGTGTCATTTACAGACAAAAAAAATGATTTGAAAAATTTATTCGACAAGAAATTATGTCCCCCACCCCATTATGACAAGGCCCAGATCCGGATAATATCAGCTCCATTTTTCGGTTTTTTAATGAAAACCCTGGGAAATAGTGGTCGAATGTTGGAATGGCATACCTCGTTGAATTCGTTACAAATTTTCCAACAAAGTGTCATTTACAGAAAAAAATTAATTTAAAATTTTTTCGAAAAGAAATCATGTCCCCCAGCCCATTATGACAAAGCCCAGGTCCGGATAATATCAGCTCGATTTTTCGGTTTTTTAATCAAAACCCTGGGAAATAGTGGTCGAATGTTGGAATGGCATACCTTGTTGAATTCGTTACAAAATTTCCAACAAAGTGTCATTTACAGAATAAAAAATTATTTGCAAAATTTTTCCGAAAAGAAATCATGTCCCCCACCCCATTATGACAAGGCCCAAAGCCGGATAATATCAGCTCGATTTTTCGGTTTTTTAATCAAAACCCTGGGAAATAGAGGTCGAATGTTGGAATGGCATACCTCGTTGAATTCGTTACAAAATTTCCAACAAAGTGTCATTTACAGACAAAAAAATGATTTGAAAAATTTATTCGACAATAAAAATTATGTCCCCCACCCCATTATGACAAGGCCCAGATCCGGATAATATCAGTTCCATTTTTCGGTTTTTTAATCAAAACCCTGGGAAATAGTGGTCGAATGTTGGAATGGCATACCTCGTTGAATTCGTTACAAATTTTCCAACAAAGTGTCATTTACAGAAAAAAAAATTATTTTAAAAATTTTTCGAAAAGAAATCTTGTCCCCCAGCCTATTATGACAAGGCCCAAAGCCGGATAATATCACCTCGATTTTTCGGTTTTTTATTCAAAACCCTGGGAAATAGAGGTCGAATGTTGGAATGGCATACCTCGTTGAATTCCTTACAACATTTCCAGAAAAAAATAAAATTTTTTCGAAAAGAAATCATGTCCCCCAGCCCATTATGACAAAGCCCAGGTCCGGATAATATCAGCTCGATTTTTCGGTTTTTTAATCAAAACCCTGGGAAATAGAGGTCGAATGTTGGAATGGCATACCTTGTTGAATTCGTTACAAAATTTCCAACAAAGTGTCATTTACAGAAAAAAATAAATTAATTTTCCGAAAAGAAATCATGTCAACCACCCCATTATGACAAGGCCCATTTCCGGATAATATCAGCTCGATTTTTCGGTTTTTTAATCAAAACCCTGGGAAATAGAGGTCGAATGTTGGAATGGCATACCTCGTTGAATTCGTTACAAATTTCCAAAAAAGTAAATAAAATTTTTCGAAAAGAAATCATCAGCCATTATACAAAGCCAGTCCGGATAATATCAGCTCGATTTTTCGGTTTTTTAATCAAAACCCTGGGAAATAGTGGTCGAATGTTGGAATGGCATACCTTGTTGAATTCGTTACAAAATTTCCAACAAAGTGTCATTTACAGAAAAAAATTAAAATTTTTCGAAAAGAAATCATGTCCCCCACCCATTATGACAAGGCCCAGGTCCGGATAATATCAGCTCGATTTTTCGGTTTTTTAATCAAAACCCTGGGAAATAGAGGTCGAATGTTGGAATGGCATACCTTGTTGAATTCGTTACAAAATTTCCAACAAAGTGTCATTTACAGAAAAAAAAAATTTTAAAAATTTTTCCGAAAAGAAATCATGTCAACCACCCCATTATGACAAGGCCCATTTCCGGATAATATCAGCTCGATTTTTCGGTTTTTTAATCAAAACCCTGGGAAATAGAGGTCGAATGTTGGAATGGCATACCTTGTTGAATTCGTTACAAAATTTCCAGAAAAGTGTCATTTACAGAAAAAAAATAAAATTTTTCCGAAAAGAAATCATGTCAACCACCCCATTATGACAAGGCCCAGATCCGGATAATATCAGTTCCATTTTTCGGTTTTTTAATCAAAAACCCTGGGAAATAGTGGTCGAATGTTGGAATGGCATACCTCGTTGAATTCGTTACAAATTTTCCAACAAAGTGTCATTTACAGAATAAAAATTATTTGCAAAATTTTTCCGAAAAGAAATCATGTCCCCCACCCCATTATGACAAGGCCCAAAGCCGGATAATATCACCTCGATTTTGCGGTTTTTTAATCAAAACCCTGGGAAATAGAGGTCGAATGTTGGAATGGCATACCTTGTTGAATTCGTTACAAAATTTCCAACAAAGTGTCATTTAGAGAATAAAAAATTATTTGCAAAATTTTTCCGAAAAGAAATCATGTCAACCACCCCATTATGACAAGGCCCATTTCCGGATAATATCAGCTCGATTTTTCGGTTTTTTAATCAAAACCCTGGGAAATAGAGGTCGAATGTTGGAATGGCATACCTCGTTGAATTCGTTACAAAATTTCCAACAAAGTGTCATTTACAGAAAAAAAAAAAATAAAAATCACCTCGACTTTTCGGTTTTTTAATTAAAAACCCTGGGAAATAGAGGTCGAATGTTGGAATGGCATAGCTTGTTGAATTCGTTACAAAATTTCCAACAAAGTGTCATTTACAGAATAAAAAAATTATTTGCAAAATTTTTCCGAAAAGAAATCATGTCCCCCACCCCATTATGACAAGGCCCAAAGCCGGATAATATCAGCTCGATTTTTCGGTTTTTTAATCAAAACCCTGGGAAATAGTGGTCGAATAATGGAATGGCATACCTCGTTGAATTCGTTACAAAATTTCCAACAAAGTGTCATTTACAGAAAAAAAAAATTTGCAAAATTTTTCCGAAAAGAAATCATGTCAACCACCCCATTATGACAAGGCCCAAAGCCGGATAATATCAGCTCGATTTTTCGGTTTTTTAATCAAAACCCTGGGAAATAGAGGTCGAATGTTGGAATGGCATACCTTGTTGAATTCGTTACAAAATTTCCAACAAAGTGTCATTTACAGAAAAAAAAATATTTAAAATTTTTTCGAAAAGAAATCATGTCCCCCACCCCATTATGACAAGGCCCAGGTCCGGATAATATCAGCTCGATTTTTCGGTTTTTTAATCAAAACCCTGGGAAATAGTGGTCGAATGTTGGAATGGCATACCTTGTTGAATTCGTTACAAAATTTCCAACAAAGTGTCATTTACAGAAAAAAATTATTTTAAAAATTTTTCCGAAAAGAAATCATGTCAACCACCCCATTATGACAAGGCCCAAAGTCCGGATAATATCAGCTCGATTTTTCGGTTTTTTAATCAAAACCCTGGGAAATAGAGGTCGAATGTTGGAATGGCATACCTCGTTGAATTCGTTACAAAATTTCCAGAAAAAGTCATTTACAAAAAAAAAAAAAATTTTTCGAAAAGAAATCATGTCCCCCACCCCATTATGACAAGGCCCAGGTCCGGATAATATCAGTTCCATTTTTCGGTTTTTTAATCAAAACCCTGGGAAATAGTGGTCGAATGTTGGAATGGCATACCTTGTTGAATTCGTTACAAAATTTCCAACAAAGTGTCATTTACAGAATAAAAAATTATTTGCAAAATTTTTCCGAAAAGAAATCATGTCCCCCACCCCATTATGACAAGGCCCAAAGCCGGATAATATCACCTCGATTTTGCGGTTTTTTAATCAAAACCCTGGGAAATAGAGGTCGAATGTTGGATTGGTATACCTCGTTGAATTCGTTACAACATTTCCAGAAAAGTGTCATTTACAGAAAAAAAAATAAAATTTTTCCGAAAAGAAATCATGTCAACCACCCCATTATGACAAGGCCCATTTCCGGATAATATCAGCTCGATTTTTCGGTTTTTTAATAAAAACTCTGGGAAATAGAGGTCGAATGTTGGAATGGCATACCTCGTTGAATTCGTTACAAAATTTCCAACAAAGTGTCAGTTACAGAAAAAAAAATATTCGAAAAGAAAATCACCCCCGCCATATTTTTCGGTTTTTTAATCAAAACCCTGGGAAATAGAGGTCGAATGTTGGAATGGCATACCTTGTTGAATTCGTTACAAAATTTCCAACAAAGTGTCATTTACAGAATAAAAAATTATTTGCAAAATTTTTCCGAAAAGAAATCATGTCCCCCACCCCATTATGACAAGGCCCAAAGCCGGATAATATCACCTCGATTTTTCGGTTTTTTAATCAAAACCCTGGGAAATAGTGGTCGAATGTTGGAATGGCATACCTCGTTGAATTCGTTACAAAATTTCCAACAAAGTGTCATTTACAGAAAAAAATCATTTGAAAAATTTTTCCGAAAAGAAATCATGTCAACCACCCCATTATGACAAGGCCCATTTCCGGATAATATCAGCTCGATTTTTCGGTTTTTTAATCAAAACCCTGGGAAATAGTGGTCGAATGTTGGAATGGCATACCTCGTTGAATTCGTTAAAAAATTTCCAACAAAGTGTCATTTACAGAAAAAAAATTATTTGCTAAATTTTTCCGAAAAGAAATCATGGCCCCCACCCCATTATGACAAGGCCCAAAGCCGGATAATATCACCTCGATTTTTCGGTTTTTTAATCAAAACCCTGGGAAATAGAGGTCGAATGTTGGAATGGCATACCTCGTTGAATTCGTTACAAAATTTCCAACAAAATGTCATTTACAGAAAAAAAATTATTAAAATTTTTCCGAAAAGAAATCATGTCCCCCACCCCATTATGACAAGGCCCAAAGCCGGATAATATCACCTCGATTTTTCGGTTTTTTAATCAAAACCCTGGGAAATAGTGGTCGAATGTTGGAATGGCATACCTCGTTGAATTCGTTACAAAATTTCCAACAAAGTGTCATTTACAGAAAAAAAAATAATTTGCAAAATTTTTCCGAAAAGAAATCATGTCAACCACCCCATTATGACAAGGCCCAAAGCCGGATAAAATCAGCTCGATTTTTCGGTTTTTTAATCAAAACCCTGGGAAATAGAGGTCGAATGTTGGAATGGCATACCTCGTTGAATTCGTTACAAAATTTCCAACAAAGTAAAAAAAATTGATTTTTCGGTTTTTTAATCAAAACCCTGGGAAATAGAGGTCGAATGTTGGAATGGCATACCTTGTTGAATTCGTTACAAAATTTCCAACAAAGTGTCATTTACAGAATAAAAAATTATTTGCAAAATTTTTCCGAAAAGAAATCATGTCCCCCACCCCATTATGACAAGGCCCAAAGCCGGATAATATCACCTCGATTTTTCGGTTTTTTAATCAAAACCCTGGGAAATAGAGGTCGAATGTTGGAATGGCATACCTCGTTGAATTCGTTACAAAATTTCCAACAAAGTGTCATTTACAGAAAAAAAAAAATTTTAATTTTTCCGAAAAGAAATCATGTCCCCCACCCCATTATGACAAGGCCCAAAGCCGGATAATATCAGCTCGATTTTTCGGTTTTTTAATTAAAACCCTGGGAAATAGTGGTCAAAAGTTGGAATGGCATACCTCGTTGAATTCGTTACAAAATTTCCAACAAAGTGTCATTTACAGACAAAAAAAATGATTTGAAAAATTTATTCGACAAGAAATTATGTCCCCCACCCCATTATGACAAGGCCCATTTTCGGATAATATCAGCTCGATTTTTCGGTTTTTTAATAAAAACTCTGGGAAATAGAGGTCGAATGTTGGAATGGCATACCTCGTTGAATTCGTTACAAAATTTCCAACAAAGTGTCAGTTACAGAAAAAAAAAATTCCTAAGAAAATCACCTCGATTTTTCGGTTTTTTAATTAAAAACCCTGGGAAATAGTGGTCGAATGTTGGAATGGCATACCTCGTTGAATTCGTTACAAATTTTCCAACAAAGTGTCATTTACAGAAAAAAAAAATGATTTTAAAAATTTTTTCGAAAAGAAATCATGTCCCCAAGCCCATTATGACAAAGCCCAGGTCCGGATAATATCAGCTCGATTTTTCGGTTTTTTAATCAAAACCCTGGGAAATAGTGGTCGAATGTTGGAATGGCATACCTTGTTGAATTCGTTACAAAATTTCCAACAAAGTGTCATTTACACAAAAAAAAATAATTTGCAAAATTCTTCCGAAAAGAAATCATGTCAACCACCCCATTATGACAAGGCCCAAAGCCGGATAATATTAGCTCGATTTTTCGGTTTTTTAATCAAAACCCTGGGAAATAGAGGTCGAATGTTGGAATGGCATACCTCGTTGAATTCGTTACAAAATTTCCAACAAAGTGTCATTTACAGACAAAAAAAATGATTTGAAAAATTTATTCGACAAGAAATTATGTCCCCCACCCCATTATGACAAGGCCCAGATCCGGATAATATCAGCTCCATTTTTCGGTTTTTTAATGAAAACCCTGGGAAATAGTGGTCGAATGTTGGAATGGCATACCTCGTTGAATTCGTTACAAATTTTCCAACAAAGTGTCATTTACAGAAAAAAAATTAATTTAAAATTTTTTCGAAAAGAAATCATGTCCCCCAGCCCATTATGACAAAGCCCAGGTCCGGATAATATCAGCTCGATTTTTCGGTTTTTTAATCAAAACCCTGGGAAATAGTGGTCGAATGTTGGAATGGCATACCTTGTTGAATTCGTTACAAAATTTCCAACAAAGTGTCATTTACAGAATAAAAAATTATTTGCAAAATTTTTCCGAAAAGAAATCATGTCCCCCACCCCATTATGACAAGGCCCAAAGCCGGATAATATCAGCTCGATTTTTCGGTTTTTTAATCAAAACCCTGGGAAATAGAGGTCGAATGTTGGAATGGCATACCTCGTTGAATTCGTTACAAAATTTCCAACAAAGTGTCATTTACAGACAAAAAAATGATTTGAAAAATTTATTCGACAATAAAATTATGTCCCCCACCCCATTATGACAAGGCCCAGATCCGGATAATATCAGTTCCATTTTTCGGTTTTTTAATCAAAACCCTGGGAAATAGTGGTCGAATGTTGGAATGGCATACCTCGTTGAATTCGTTACAAATTTTCCAACAAAGTGTCATTTACAGAAAAAAAAATTATTTTAAAAATTTTTCGAAAAGAAATCTTGTCCCCCAGCCTATTATGACAAGGCCCAAAGCCGGATAATATCACCTCGATTTTTCGGTTTTTTATTCAAAACCCTGGGAAATAGAGGTCGAATGTTGGAATGGCATACCTCGTTGAATTCCTTACAACATTTCCAGAAAAAAATAAAATTTTTTCGAAAAGAAATCATGTCCCCCAGCCCATTATGACAAAGCCCAGGTCCGGATAATATCAGCTCGATTTTTCGGTTTTTTAATCAAAACCCTGGGAAATAGAGGTCGAATGTTGGAATGGCATACCTTGTTGAATTCGTTACAAAATTTCCAACAAAGTGTCATTTACAGAATAATAAATTATTTGCAAAATTTTTCCGAAAAGAAATCATGTCCCCCACCCCATTATGACAAGGCCCAAAGCCGGATAATATCACCTCGATTTTGCGGTTTTTTAATCAAAACCCTGGGAAATAGAGGTCGAATGTTGGATTGGTATACCTCGTTGAATTCGTTACAACATTTCCAGAAAAGTGTCATTTACAGAAAAAAAATAAAATTTTTCCGAAAAGAAATCATGTCAACCACCCCATTATGACAAGGCCCATTTCCGGATAATATCAGCTCGATTTTTCGGTTTTTTAATCAAAACCCTGGGAAATAGAGGTCGAATGTTGGAATGGCATACCTCGTTGAATTCGTTACAAAATTTCCAACAAAGTGTCAGTTACAGAAAAAAAACTCCGAAGAAAATCACCTCGACTTTTCGGTTTTTTAATTAAAAACCCTGGGAAATAGAGGTCGAATGTTGGAATGGCATAGCTTGTTGAATTCGTTACAAAATTTCCAACAAAGTGTCATTTACAGAATAAAAAATTATTTGCAAAATTTTTCCGAAAAGAAATCATGTCCCCCACCCCATTATGACAAGGCCCAAAGCCGGATAATATCACCTCGATTTTTCGGTTTTTTAATCAAAACCCTGGGAAATAGTGGTCGAATAATGGAATGGCATACCTCGTTGAATTCGTTACAAAATTTCCAACAAAGTGTCATTTACAGAAAAAAAATCATTTGCAAAATTTTTCCGAAAAGAAATCATGTCAACCACCCCATTATGACAAGTCCCAAAGCCGGATAAAATCAGCTCGATTTTTCGGTTTTTTAATTAAAACCCTGCGAAATAGTGGTCGAATGTTGGAATGGCATACCTCGTTGTATTCGTTACAAAATTTCCAACAAAGTTGATTTTTCGGTTTTTTAATCAAAACCCTAGGAAATAGAGGTCGAATGTTGGAATGGCATACCTTGTTGAATTCGTTACGAAATTTCCAACAAAGTGTCATTTACAGAATAAAAAATTATTTGCAAAATTTTTCCGAAAAGAAATCATGGCCCCCACCCCATTATGACAAGGCCCAAAGCCGGATAATATCACCTCGATTTTTCGGTTTTTTAATCAAAACCCTGGGAAATAGAGGTCGAATGTTGGAATGGCATACCTCGTTGAATTCGTTACAAAATTTCCAACAAAGTGTCATTTACAGAAAAAAAATCATTTGCAAAATTTTTCCGAAAAGAAATCATGTCAACCACCCCATTATGACAAGGCCCATTTCCGGATAATATCAGCTCGATTTTTCGGTTTTTTAATAAAAACCCTGGGAAATAGAGGTCGAATGTTGGAATGGCATACCTCGTTGAATTCGTTACAAAATTTCCAACAAAATGTCATTTACAGAAAAAAAATTATTTTAAAAATGTTTTCGAAAAGAAATCATGTCCCCCAGCCCATTATGACAAGGCCCATTTCCGGATAATATCAGCTCGATTTTTCGGTTTTTTAATAAAAACCCTGGGAAATAGTGGTCGAATGATGGAATGGCATACCTCGTTGAATTCGTTACAAAATTTCCAACAAAGTGTCATTTACAGAAAAAAAATCATTTGCAAAATTTTTCCGAAAAGAAATCATGTAAACCACCCCATTATGACAAGGCCCAAAGCCGGATAAAATCAGCTCGATTTTTCGGTTTTTTAATCAAAACCCTGGGAAATAGTGGTCGAATGTTGGAATGGCATACCTCGTTGAATTCGTTACAAAATTTCCAACAAAGTGTCATTTACAGAAAAAAAAAAAAAATTCGAAGAAAATCACCCCACCCATAAAGGCCATTCCATTTTTCGGTTTTTTAATCAAAACCCTGGGAAATAGTGGTCGAATGTTGGAATGGCATACCTCGTTGAATTCGTTACAAATTTTCCAACAAAGTGTCATTTACAGAAAAAAATTATTTAAAAATTTTTTCGAAAAGAAATCATGTCCCCCAGCCCATTATGACAAGGCCCAGGTCCGCATAATATCAGCTCGATTTTTCGGTTTTTTAATCAAAACTCTGGGAAATAGAGGTCGAATGTTGGAATGGCATACCTTGTTGAATTCGTTACAAAATTTCCAACAAAGTCTCATTTACAGAATAAAAAATTATTTGCAAAATTTTTCCGAAAAAAAATCATGTCCCCCACCCCATTATTACAAGGCCCAAAGCCGGATAATATCACCTCGATTTTTCGGTTTTTTAATCAAAACCCTGGGAAATAGAGGTCGAATGTTGGAATGGCATACCTCGTTGAATTCGTTACAACATTTCCAAAAAAGTGTCATTTACAGAAAAAAAATCAAAATTTTTCCGAAAAGAAATCATGTCAACCACCCCATTATGACAAGGCCCATTTCCGGATAATATCAGCTCGATTTTTCGGTTTTTTAATAAAAACTCTGGGAAATAGAGGTCGAATGTTGGAATGGCATACCTCGTTGAATTCGTTACAAAATTTCCAACAAAGTGTCAGTTACAGAAAAAAAAACTCCGAAGAAAATCACCTCGATTTTTCGGTTTTTTAATTAAAAACCCTGGGAAATAGAGGTCGAATGTTGGAATGGCATAGCTTGTTGAATTCGTTACAAAATTTCCAACAAAGTGTCATTTACAGAATAAAAAATTATTTGCAAAATTTTTCCGAAAAGAAATCATGTCCCCCACCCCATTATGACAAGGCCCAAAGCCGGATAATATCACCTCGATTTTTCGGTTTTTTAATCAAAACCCTGGGAAATAGTGGTCGAATAATGGAATGGCATACCTCGTTGAATTCGTTACAAAATTTCCAACAAAGTGTCATTTACAGAAAAAAAATCATTTGCAAAATTTTTCCGAAAAGAAATCATGTCAACCACCCCATTATGACAAGTCCCAAAGCCGGATAAAATCAGCTCGATTTTTCGGTTTTTTAATTAAAACCCTGCGAAATAGTGGTCGAATGTTGGAATGGCATACCTCGTTGTATTCGCTACAAAATTTCCAACAAAGTTGATTTTTCGGTTTTTTAATCAAAACCCTAGGAAATAGAGGTCGAATGTTGGAATGGCATACCTTGTTGAATTCGTTACAAAATTTCCAAAAAAGTGTCATTTACAGAATAAAAAATTATTTGCAAAATTTTTCCGAAAAGAAATCATGCCCCCCACCCCATTATGACAAGGCCCAAAGCCGGATAATATCACCTCGATTTTTCGGTTTTTTAATCAAAACCCTGGGAAATAGAGGTCGAATGTTGGAATGGCATACCTCGTTGAATTCGTTACAACATTTCCAGAAAAGTGTCATTTACAGAAAAAAAATAACATTTTTCCGAAAAGAAATCATGTCAACCACCCCATTATGACAAGGCCCATTTCCGGATAATATCAGCTCGATTTTTCGGTTTTTTAATAAAAACCCTGGGAAATAGAAGTCGAATGTTGGAATGGCATACCTCGTTGAATTCGTTACAACATTTCCAACAAAATGTCATTTACAGAAAAAAAAATTATTTTAAAAATGTTTTCGAAAAGAAATCATGTCCCCCAGCCCATTATGACAAGGCCCATTTCCGGATAATATCAGCTCGATTTTTCGGTTTTTTAATAAAAACCCTGGGAAATAGTGGTCGAATGATGGAATGGCATACCTCGTTGAATTCGTTACAAAATTTCCAACAAAGTGTCATTTACAGAAAAAAAATCATTTGCAAAATTTTTCCGAAAAGAAATCATGTAAACCACCCCATTATGACAAGGCCCAAAGCCGGATAAAATCATCTCGATTTTTCGGTTTTTTAATTAAAACCCTGCGAAATAGTGGTCGAATGTTGGAATGGCATACCTCGTTGAATTCGTTACAAAATTTCCAACAAAGTGTCAGTTACAGAAAAAAAAATCCGAAGAAAATCACCTCGATTTTTTGGTTTTTTAATCAAAACCCTGGGAAATAGTGGTCGAATGTTGGAATGGCATACCTCGTTGAATTCGTTACAAATTTTCCAACAAAGTGTCATTTACAGAAAAAAAATTATTTAAAAATTTTTTCGAAAAGAAATCATTTCCCCCAGCCCATTATGACAAGGCCCAGGTCCGCATAATATCAGCTCGATTTTTCGGTTTTTTAATCAAAACTCTGGGAAATAGAGGTCGAATGTTGGAATGGCATACCTTGTTGAATTCGTTACAAAATTTCCAAAAAAGTCTCATTGACAGAATAAAAAATTATTTGCAAAATTTTTCCGAAAAAAAATCATGTCCCCCACCCCATTATTACAAGGCCCAAAGCCGGATAATATTACCTCGATTTTTCGGTTTTTTAATCAAAACCCTGGGAAATAGAGGTCGAATGTTGGAATGGCATACCTCGTTAAATTCGTTACAACATTTCCAGAAAAGTGTCATTTACAGAAAAAAAATAAAATTTTTCCGAAAAGAAATCATGTCAACCACCCCACTATTACAAGGCCCATTTCCGGATAATATCAGCTCAATTTCTGCGTTTTTTAATCAAAACCCTGGGAAATAGAGGTCGAATGTTGGAATGGCATACCTCGTTAAATTCGTTACAAAATTTCCAACAAAATGTCATTTACAGAAAAAAAAATTATTTTAAAAATGTTTTCAGAAAGAAATCATGTCCCCCAGCCCATGATGACAAGGCCCATTTCCGGATAATATCAGCTCGATTTTTCGGTTTTTTCATCAAATCCCTGGGAAATAGTGGTCGAATGATGGAATGGCATACCTCGTTGAATACGTTACAAAATTTCCAACAAAGTGTCATTTACAGAAAAAAAAATAATTTGCAAAATTTTTCCGAAAAGAAATCATGTCAACCACCCCATTATGACA
Organism: Drosophila carrolli; assembly: GCA_018152295.1. NCBI lineage: Eukaryota > Metazoa > Arthropoda > Insecta > Diptera > Drosophilidae > Drosophila > Drosophila carrolli. Next base: position 166,673 of record JAECXJ010000050.1, on the reverse strand, counting down.
AGGCCCAAAGCCGGATAATATCAGCTCGATTTTTTAATCAAAACCCTGCGAAATAGTGGTCGAATGTTGGAATGGCATACCTCGTTGTATTCGTTACAAAATTTCCAACAAAGTGTCATTTACAGAATAAAATATCATTTGCAAAATTTTTCCGAAAAGAAATTATGTCAACCACCACATTATTACTAGTCCCAGATCCGGATAATATCAGCTCGATTTTTTAATCAAAACACTGGGAAATAGAGGTCGAATGTTGGAATGGCATACCTCGTTGAATTCGTTACAAAATTTCTAACAAAGTGTCGTTTACAGACAAAAAAAATGATTTGAAAAATTTTTTCGACAAGAAATTATGTCCCCCACCCCATTATTTCAAGGCTCAGATCCGGATAAAATCAGCTCGATTTTTCGGTTTTTTAATTAAAACACTGCGAAATAGTGGTCGAATGTTGGAATGGCATACCTCGTTGTATTCGTTACAAAATTTCCAACAAAGTGCCATTTACAGAAAAAAAAATCATTTGAAAAATTTGTTTCGAAAAATTCATGACTCTTACCCTTATGATAAAGCCGAAATCCTAAGAAAATCACCTCGATTTTTCGGTTTTTAATCAAAATTCTGGGAAATAATGGTCGAATGTTGGAATGGCATACCTCGTTGAATTCGTTACAATATTTCCAACAAAGTGTCAGTTACAGAAAAAAATCCGAAGAAAATCACCTCGATTTTTCGGTTTTTTAATCAAAACCCTGGGAAATAGAGGTGGAATGTTGGAATGGCATACCTGGTTAAATTCGTTACAAAATTTCCAACAAAGTGTCATTTACAGAATAAAAAATTATTTGCAAAATTTTTCCGAAAAAAAAATCATGTCCCCCACCCCATTATTACAAGGCCCAAAGCCGGATAATATCACCTCGATTTTTCGGTTTTTTAATCAAAACCCTGGGAAATAGAGGTCGAATGTTGGAATGGCATACCTCGTTAAATTCGTTGCAACATTTCCAGAAAAGTGTCATTTACAGAAAAAAAAAAAAAAATTTCCGAAAAGAAATCATGTCAACCACCCCACTATGACAAGGCCCATTTCCGGATAATATCAGCTCGATTTTTGCGTTTTTTAATCAAAACCCTGCGAAATAGTGGTCGAATGTTGGAATGGCATACCTCGTTGTATTCGTTACAAAATTTCCAACAAAGTGCCATTTACAGAAAAAAAAATCATTTGAAAAATTTGTTTCGAAAAATTCATGACATGAAAATTCATACTTCGTTAAATCCGTTGCAACATTTCCAGAAAAGTGTCATTTACAGAAAAAAAAATAAAATTTTTCCGAAAAGAAATCATGTCAACCACCCCACTATGACAAGGCCCATTTCCGGATAATATCAGCTCGATTTTTGCGTTTTTTAATCAAAACCCTGGGAAATAGAGGTCGAATGTTGGAATGGCATACCTCGTTGAATTCGTTACAAAATTTCCAACAAAGTGTCGTTCACAGACAAAAAAATTATTTGCAAAATTTTTTCGACAAGAAATTATGTCCCCCACCCCATTATTTCAAGGCCCAGATCCGGATAATATCAGCTCGATTTTTCGGTTTTTTAATCAAAACCCTGGGAAATGGAGGTCGAATGTTGGAATGGCATACCTCGTTGAATTCGTTACAAAATTTCAAACAAAGTGTCATTTACAGAATAGAAAATCATTTGCAAAATTTTTCCGAAAAGAAATCATGTCATAATGGGGTTATGACAAGGCCCAAAGCCGGATAATATCAGCTCGATTTTTCGGTTTTTTAATCAAAACCCTGGGAAATAGAGGTCGAATGTTGGAATGGCATACCTCGTTGAATTCGTTACAAAATTTCCAACAAAGTGTCATTTACAAAATAAAAAATCATTTGCAAAATTTTTCCGAAAAGAAATCATGTCCCCCACCTCATTATGACAAGGCCCAAAGCCGGATAATATCAGCTCGATTTTTTAATCAAAACCCTGGGAAATAGAGGTCTAATGTTGGAATGGCATACCTCGTTGTATTCGTTACAAAATTTCCAACAAAGTGTCATTTACAGAAAAAAAAATAATTTGCAAAATTTTTCCGAAAAGAAGGCTCACAGCCGGATAATATCAGCTCGATTTTTCGGTTTTTTAATCAAAACCCTGGGAAATAGAGGTCGAATGTTGGAATGGCATACCTCGTTGAATTCGTTACAAAATTTCCAACAAAGTGTCATTTACAGAAAAAAAATTATTTACAAAATTTTTTCGAAAAGAAATCATGTCCACCACCCCATTATGACCAGGCCCATAGCCGGATAAAATCAGCTCGATTTTTGGTTTTTTAATCAAAACCCTGGGAAATAGTGGTCGAATGTTGGAATGGCATACCTCGTTGAATTCGTTAAAAAATTTCCAACAAAGTGTCATTTACATAAAAAAAATCATTTGTAAAATTTATTCGAAAAGAAAACATGACACTATCGCTTATGACAAAGCCGAAATCCGAAGAAAATCATCTCGATTTTTCGGTTTTTTAATCAAAACCCTGGGAAATAGTGGTCGAATGTTGGAATGGCATACCTCGTATGAATCTCGTTTTTTTAATCAAAATTTCCAACAAAGTGGTCACTGAATTCGTTAAAAAATTTCACAGAAAAAAAAAAAAAATTTAAATTTTTTTTTCGAAAAGAAATCATGTCCCCCAGCCCATTATGACAAGGCCCAGGTCCGGATAATATCAGCTCGATTTTTCGGTTTTTTAATAAAAACCCTGGGAAATAGTGGTCGAATGTTGGAATGGCATACCTCGTTGAATTCGTTACAAAATTTCAAACAAAATGTCATTTACAGAAAAAAAAATTATTTGCAAAATTATTCCGAAAAGAAATTATGTCAACCACCACATTATTACTAGGCCCAAAGCCGGATAATATCATCTCGATTTTTCGGTTTTTTAATCAAAACCCTGGGAAATGGTGGTCGAATGTTGGAATGGCATACCTCGTTGAATTCGTTACAAAATTTCCAACTAAGTGTCATTTACAGAAAAAAAAATAATTTGCAAAATTATTCCGAAAAGAAATTATGTCAACCACCACATTATTACTAGGCCCAAAGCCGGATAATATCAGCTCGATTTTTCGGTTTTTTAATCAAAACCCTGGGAAATAGTGGTCGAATGTTGGAATGGCATACCTCGTTATATTCGTTACAAAATTTCCAACAAAGTATCATATACAGAAAAAAAAATGATTTGAAAAATTTTTCGTCAAGAAATCATGTCCCGTACCCCATTATGACAAGGCCCAGATCCGGATAATATTATCTCCATTTTTCGATTTTTTAATCAAAACCCTGGGAAATAGTGGTCGAATGTTGGAATGGCATACCTCGTTGAATTCGTTACAAAATTTCCAACAAAGTGTCATTTACAGAAAAAAAAATTATTTAAAAATTTTTTCGAAAAGAATTCATGTCCCCTAGCCTATTATGACAAGGCCCAGGTCCGCATAATATCAGCTCGATTTTTCGGTTTTTTAATCAAAACCCTGGGAAATAGAGGTCGAATGTTGGAATGGCATACCTTGTTGAATTCGTTACAAAATTTCCAACAAAGTTTCATTTTCAGAAAAACAAAATTATTTATTTTCCGGATAATATCAGCTCGATTTTTCGGTTTTTTAATAAAAACCCTGGGAAATAGTGGTCGAATGTTGGAATGGCATACCTCGTTGAATTCGTTACAAAATTTCCAACAAAGTGTCATATACAGAAAAAAATGATTTAAAAATTTTTCGACAAGAAATCATGTCCCGTACCCCATTATGACAAGGCCCAGATCCGGATAATATCATCTCCATTTTTCGGTTTTTTAATCAAAACCCTGGGAAATAGTGGTCGAATGTTGGAATGGCATACCTCGTTAAATTCGTTATAACATTTCCAAAAAAGTGTCATTTCCAAAAAAAAATGTCATTTACAAAAAAAAAAATTTTTTCCGAAAAGAAATCATGTCAACCACCCCACTATGACAAGGCCCATTTCCGGAAAATATCAGCTCGATTTTTGCGTTTTTTAATCAAAACCCTGGGAAATAGAGGTCGAATGTTGGAATGGCATACCTCGTTGAATTCGTTACAAAATTTCAAACAAAATGTCATTTACAGAAAAAAAAATAATTTGCAAAATTATTCCGGAAAGAAATTATGTCAACCACTACATTATTACTAGGCCCAAAGCCGGATAATATCAGCTCGATTTTTCGGTTTTTTAATCAAAACCCTGGGAAATGGTGGTCGAATGTTGGAATGGCATACCTCGTTGAATTCGTTACAAAATTTCCAACTAAGTGTCATTTACAGAAAAAAAATAATTTGCAAAATTATTCCGAAAAGAAATTATGTCAACCACCACATTATTACTAAGCCCAAAGCCGGATAATATCAGCTCGATTTTTCGGTTTTTTAATCAAAACCCTGGGAAATAGTGGTCGAATGTTGGAATGGCATACCTCGTTATATTCGTTACAAAATTTCCAACAAAGTATCATATACAGAAAAAAAAATGATTTGAAAAATTTTTCGTCAAGAAATCATGTCCCGTACCCCATTATGACAAGGCCCAGATCCGGATAATATTATCTCCATTTTTCGATTTTTTAATCAAAACCCTGGGAAATAGTGGTCGAATGTTGGAATGGCATACCTCGTTGAATTCGTTACAAAATTTCCAACAAAGTGTCATTTACAGAAAAAAAATTATTTAAAAATTTTTTCGAAAAGAATTCATGTCCCCTAGCCTATTATGACAAGGCCCAGGTCCGCATAATATCAGCTCGATTTTTCGGCTTTTTTAATCAAAACCCTGGGAAATAGAGGTCGAATGTTGGAATGGCATACCTTGTTGAATTCGTTACAAAATTTCCAACAAAGTTTCATTTACAGAAAAAACAAAATTATTTATTTTCCGGATAATATCAGCTCGATTTTTCGGTTTTTTAATAAAAACCCTGGGAAATAGTGGTCGAATGTTGGAATGGCATACCTCGTTGAATTCGTTACAAAATTTCCAACAAAGTGTCATATACAGAAAAAAATGATTTAAAAATTTTTCGACAAGAAATCATGTCCCGTACCCCATTATGACAAGGCCCAGATCCGGATAATATCATCTCCATTTTTCGTTTTTTTAATCAAAACCCTGGGAAATAGTGGTCGAATGTTGGAGTGGCATACCTCGTTGAATTCGTTACAAAATTTCCAACAAAGTGTCATTTACAGAAAAAAAATTATTTAAAAATTTTTTCGAAAAGAAATCATGTCCCGTACCCCATTATGACAAGGCCCAGATCCGGATAATATCATCTCCATTTTTCGTTTTTTTAATCAAAACCCTGGGAAATAGTGGTCGAATGTTGGAGTGGCATACCTCGTTGAATTCGTTACAAAATTTCCAACAAAGTGTCATTTACAGAAAAAAAATTATTTAAAAATTTTTTCGAAAAGAAATCATGTCCCCCAGCCCAATATGTCAAGGCCCAGGTCCGCATAATATCACCTCGATTTTTCAGTTTTTTAATCAAAACCCTGGGAAATAGAGGTCGAATGTTGGAATGGCATACCTCGTTAATTTCGTTATAACATTTCCAAAAAAGTGTCATTTCCAAAAAAGTGTCATTTACAGAAGAAAAAAATTTTTCCGAAAAGAAATCATGTCAACCACCCCACTATGACAAGGCCCATTTCCGGAAAATATCAGCTCGATTTTTGCGTTTTTTAATCAAAACCCTGGGAAATAGAGGTCGAATGTTGGAATGGCATACCTCGTTGAATTCGTTACAAAATTTCAAACAAAATGTCATTTACAGAAAAAAAAATAATTTGCAAAATTATTCCGGAAAGAAATTATGTCAACCACTACATTATTACTAGGCCCAAAGCCGGATAATATCAGCTCGATTTTTCGGTTTTTTAATCAAAACCCTGGGAAATAGTGGTCGAATGTTGGAATGGCATACCTCGTTGAATTCGTTACAAAATTTGCAACAAAGTGTCATATACAGAATAAAAAATGATTTGAAAAATTTTTCGACAAGAAATCATGTCCCGTACCCCATTATGATAAGGCCCAGATCCGGATAATATCATCTCCATTTTTCGGTTTTTTATTCAAAACCCTGGGCAATAGTGCTCGAATGTTGGAATGGCATACCTCGTTGAATTCGTTACAAAATTTTCAACAAAGTATACAGAAAAAAAAAATGATTTGAAAAATTTTTCGTCAAGAAATCATGTCCCGTACCCCATTATGACAAGGCCCAGATCCGGATAATATTATCTCCATTTTTCGATTTTTTAATCAAAACCCTGGGAAATAGTGGTCGAAAGTTGGAATGGCATACCTCGTTGAATTCGTTACAAAATTTCCAACAAAGTGTCACATACAGAAAAAAAAAATTATTTGAAAAATTTTTCGACAAGAAATCATGTCTCGTACCCCATTATGACAAGGCCCATAGCCCGATAATATCATCTCGATTTTTCTTTTTTTTAATCAAAACCCTGGGAAATAGTGGTCGAATGTTGGAATGGCATACCTCGTTGAATTCGTTAAAAAATTTCCAACAAAGTGTCATTTACAGAAAAAAAAATTATTTAAATTTTTTTTCGAAAAGAAATCATGTCCCCCAGCCCATTATGACAAGGCCCAGGTCCGGATAATATCAGCTCGATTTTTCGGTTTTTTAATAAAAACCCTGGGAAATAGTGGTCGAATGTTGGAATGGCATTCCTCGTTGAATTCGTTACAAAATTTCAAACAAAATGTCATTTACAGAAAAAAATTATTTGCAAAATTTTTCCGAAAAGAAATTATGTCAACCACCACATTATTACAAGGCCCAAAGCCGGATAATATCATCTCGATTTTTCGGTTTTTAATCAAAACCCTGGGAAATGGTGGTCGAATGTTGGAATGGCATACCTCGTTGAATTCGTTACAAAATTTCCAACTAAGTGTCATTTACAGAAAAAAAAATTATTTGCAAAATTATTCCGAAAAGAAATTATGTCAACCACCACATTATTACTAGGCCCAAAGCCGGATAATATCATCTCGATTTTTCGGTTTTTTAATCAAAACCCTGGGAAATGGTGGTCGAATGTTGGAATGGCATACCTCGTTATATTCGTTACAAAATTTCCAACAAAGTATCATTTACAGAAAAAAAAATGATTTGAAAAATTTTTCGTCAAGAAATCATGTCCCGTACCCCATTATGACAAGGCCCAGATCCGGATAATATTATCTCCATTTTTCGATTTTTTAATCAAAACCCTGGGAAATAGTGGTCGAATGTTGGAATGGCATACCTCGTTGAATTCGTTACAAAATTTCCAACAAAGTGTCATTTACAGAAAAAAAATTATTTAAAAATTTTTTCGAAAAGAAATCATGTCCCCCAGCCCAATATGTCAAGGCCCAGGTCCGCATAATATCACCTCGATTTTTCGGTTTTTTTAATCAAAACCCTGGGAAATAGAGGTCGAATGTTGGAATGGCATACCTTGTTGAATTCGTTACAAAATTTCCAACAAAGTTTCATTTACAGAAAAACAAAATTATTTATTTTCCGGATAATATCAGCTCGATTTTTCGGTTTTTTAATAAAAACCCTGGGAAATAGTGGTCGAATGTTGGAATGGCATACCTCGTTGAATTCGTTACAAAATTTCCAACAAAGTGTCATATATAGAAAAAAATGATTTAAAAATTTTTCGACAAGAAATCATGTCCCGTACCCCATTATGACAAGGCCCAGATCCGGATAATATCATCTCCATTTTTCGTTTTTTTAATCAAAACCCTGGGAAATAGTGGTCGAATGTTGGAGTGGCATACCTCGTTGAATTCGTTACAAAATTTCCAACAAAGTGTCATTTACAGAAAAAAAATTATTTAAAAATTTTTTCGAAAAGAAATCATGTCCCCCAGCCCAATATGTCAAGGCCCAGGTCCGCATAATATCACCTCGATTTTTCAGTTTTTTAATCAAAACCCTGGGAAATAGAGGTCGAATGTTGGAATGGCATACCTCGTTAAATTCGTTATAACATTTCCAAAAAAGTGTCATTTCCAAAAAAGTGTCATTTACAGAAGAAAAAAAAATTTTTTCCGAAAAGAAATCATGTCAACCACCCCACTATGACAAGGCCCATTTCCGGAAAATATCAGCTCGATTTTTGCGTTTTTTAATCAAAACCCTGGGAAATAGAGGTCGAATGTTGGAATGGCATACCTCGTTGAATTCGTTACAAAATTTCAAACAAAATGTCATTTACAGAAAAAAATAATTTGCAAAATTATTCCGGAAAGAAATTATGTCAACCACTACATTATTACTAGGCCCAAAGCCGGATAATATCAGCTCGATTTTTCGGTTTTTTAATCAAAACCCTGGGAAATAGTGGTCGAATGTTGGAATGGCATACCTCGTTGAATTCGTTACAAAATTTGCAACAAAGTGTCATTTACAGAAAAAAAAATAATTTGCAAAATTATTCCGAAAAGAAATCATGTCAACCGACCCCATTATTACTAGGCCCAAAGCCGGATAATATCAGCTCGATTTTTCGGTTTTTTAATCAAAACCCTGGGAAATAGTGGTCGAATGTTGGAATGGCATACCTCGTTGAATTCGTTACAAAATTTGCAACAAGTGTCATTTACAGAAAAAAAAATTATTTAAAAATTTTTCGAAAAAAATCATGCCCCACCCAATATGTCAAGGCCCAGGCCGATAATATCACTCGATTTTTCAGTTTTTTAATCAAAACCCTGGGAAATAGAGGTCGAATGTTGGAATGGCATACCTCGTTAAATTCGTTACAACATTTCCAAAAAAGTGTCATTTCCAAAAAAGTCATTTACAAAAAAAAAATTTTCCGAAAAGAAATCATGTCAACCACCCCACTATGACAAGGCCCATTTCCGGAAAATATCAGCTCGATTTTTGCGTTTTTTAATCAAAACCCTGGGAAATAGAGGTCGAATGTTGGAATGGCATACCTCGTTGAATTCGTTACAAAATTTCAAACAAAATGTCATTTACAGAAAAAAAAAAATTTGCAAAATTTTTCCGAAAGAAATTATGTCAACCACTACATTATTACAAGGCCCAAAGCCGGATAATATCATCTCGATTTTTCGGTTTTTTAATCAAAACCCTGGGAAATGGTGGTCGAATGTTGGAATGGCATACCTCGTTGAATTCGTTACAAAATTTCCAACTAAGTGTCATTTACAGAAAAAAAAATAATTTGCAAAATTATTCCGAAAAGAAATTATGTCAACCACCACATTATTACTAGGCCCAAAGCCGGATAATATCAGCTCGATTTTTCGGTTTTTTAATCAAAACCCTGGGAAATAGTGGTCGAATGTTGGAATGGCATACCTCGTTATATTCGTTACAAAATTTCCAACAAAGTATCATATACAGAAAAAAAAAATGATTTGAAAAATTTTTCGTCAAGAAATCATGTCCCGTACCCCATTATGACAAGGCCCAGATCCGGATAATATTATCTCCATTTTTCGATTTTTTAATCAAAACCCTGGGAAATAGTGGTCGAATGTTGGAATGGCATACCTCGTTGAATTCGTTACAAAATTTCCAACAAAGTGTCATTTACAGAAAAAAAAATTATTTAAAAATTTTTTCGAAAAGAATTCATGTCCCCTAGCCTATTATGACAAGGCCCAGGTCCGCATAATATCAGCTCGATTTTTCGGTTTTTTAATCAAAACCCTGGGAAATAGAGGTCGAATGTTGGAATGGCATACCTTGTTGAATTCGTTACAAAATTTCCAACAAAGTTTCATTTACAGAAAAACAAAATTATTTATTTTCCGGATAATATCAGCTCGATTTTTCGGTTTTTTAATAAAAACCCTGGGAAATAGTGGTCGAATGTTGGAATGGCATACCTCGTTGAATTCGTTACAAAATTTCCAACAAAGTGTCATATACAGAAAAAAAATGATTTAAAAATTTTTCGACAAGAAATCATGTCCCGTACCCCATTATGACAAGGCCCAGATCCGGATAATATCATCTCCATTTTTCGTTTTTTTAATCAAAACCCTGGGAAATAGTGGTCGAATGTTGGAGTGGCATACCTCGTTGAATTCGTTTCAACATTTCCAACAAAGTGTCATTTACAGAAAAAAATTATTTAAAAATTTTTCGAAAAGAAATCATGTCCCGTACCCCATTATGACAAGGCCCAGATCCGGATAATATCATCTCCATTTTTCGTTTTTTTAATCAAAACCCTGGGAAATAGTGGTCGAATGTTGGAGTGGCATACCTCGTTGAATTCGTTTCAACATTTCCAACAAAGTGTCATTTACAGAAAAAAATTATTTAAAAATTTTTTCGAAAAGAAATCATGTCCCCCAGCCCAATATGTCAAGGCCCAGGTCCGCATAATATCACCTCGATTTTTCAGTTTTTTAATCAAAACCCTGGGAAATAGAGGTCGAATGTTGGAATGGCATACCTCGTTAAATTCGTTATAACATTTCCAAAAAAGTGTCATTTCCAAAAAAATGTCATTTACAGAAGAAAAAAATTTTTTCCGAAAAGAAATCATGTCAACCACCCCACTATGACAAGGCCCATTTCCGGAAAATATCAGCTCGATTTTTGCGTTTTTTAATCAAAACCCTGGGAAATAGAGGTCGAATGTTGGAATGGCATACCTCGTTGAATTCGTTACAAAATTTCAAACAAAATGTCATTTACAGAAAAAAAAATAATTTGCAAAATTATTCCGGAAAGAAATTATGTCAACCACTACATTATTACTAGGCCCAAAGCCGGATAATATCAGCTCGATTTTTCGGTTTTTTAATCAAAACCCTGGGAAATAGTGGTCGAATGTTGGAATGGCATACCTCGTTGAATTCGTTACAAAATTTCCAACAAAGTGTCATATACAGAAAAAAAATGATTTGAAAAATTTTTCGACAAGAAATCATGTCCCGTACCCCATTATGATAAGGCCCAGATCCGGATAATATCATCTCCATTTTTCGGTTTTTTATTCAAAACCCTGGGAAATAGTGGTCGAATGTTGGAATGGCATACCTCGTTGAATTCGTTACAAAATTTCCAACAAAGTGTCATTTACAGAAAAAAAATGATTTGAAAAATTTTTCGAAAAGAAATCATGTCCCCCACCCCAATTATGACAAGGCCCAGATCCGGATAATATCACCTCCATTTTTCGATTTTTTAATCAAAACCCTGGGAAATAGTGGTCGAATGTTGGAATGGCATACCTCGTTGAATTCGTTACAAAATTTCCAACAAAGTGTCATTTACAGAAAAAAAATTATTTAAAAAATTTTTTCGAAAAGAATTCATGTCCCCTAGCCCATTATGACAAGGCCCAGGTCCGCATAATATCAGCTCGATTTTTCGGTTTTTTAATCAAAACCCTGGGAAATAGAGGTCGAATGTTGGAATGGCATACCTTGTTGAATTCGTTACAAAATTTCCAACAAAGTGTCATTTACAGAAAAAAATAATTTGCAAAATTATTAAAAAATATTTCCATTAACCGGATAATATCAGCTCGATTTTTCGGTTTTTTAATAAAAACCCTGGGAAATAGTGGTCGAATGTTGGAATGGCATACCTCGTTGAATTCGTTACAAAATTTCCAACAAAGTGTCATATACAGAAAAAAAATGATTTGAAAAATTTTTCGACAAGAAATCATGTCCCGTACCCCATTATGACAAGGCCCAGATCCGGATAATATCATCTCCATTTTTCGTTTTTTTAATCAAAACCCTGGGAAATAGTGGTCGAATGTTGGAGTGGCATACCTCGTTGAATTCGTTACAAAATTTCCAACAAAGTGTCATTTACAGAAAAAAAATTATTTAAAAATTTTTTCGAAAAGAAATCATGTCCCCCAGCCCAATATGTCAAGGCCCAGGTCCGATAATATCACCTCGATTTTTCAGTTTTTTAATCAAAACCCTGGGAAATAGAGGTCGAATGTTGGAATGGCATACCTCGTTAAATTCGTTATAACATTTCCAAAAAAGTGTCATTTCCAAAAAGTGTCATTTACAGAAGAAAAAAATTTTTCCGAAAAGAAATCATGTCAACCACCCCACTATGACAAGGCCCATTTCCGGAAAATATCAGCTCGATTTTTGCGTTTTTTAATCAAAACCCTGGGAAATAGAGGTCGAATGTTGGAATGGCATACCTCGTTGAATTCGTTACAAAATTTCAAACAAAATGTCATTTACAGAAAAAAAATAATTTGCAAAATTATTCCGAAAAGAAATTATGTCAACCACTACATTATTACTAGGCCCAAAGCCGGATAATATCAGCTCGATTTTTCGGTTTTTTAATCAAAACCCTGGGAAATGGTGGTCGAATGTTGGAATGGCATACCTCGTTGAATTCGTTACAAAATTTCCAACTAAGTGTCATTTACAGAAAAAAAAATAATTTGCAAAATTATTCCGAAAAGAAATTATGTCAACCACCACATTATTACTAGGCCCAAAGCCGGATAATATCAGCTCGATTTTTCGGTTTTTTAATCAAAACCCTGGGAAATAGTGGTCGAATGTTGGAATGGCATACCTCGTTATATTCGTTACAAAATTTCCAACAAAGTATCATATACAGAAAAAAAAAATGATTTGAAAAATTTTTCGTCAAGAAATCATGTCCCGTACCCCATTATGACAAGGCCCAGATCCGGATAATATTATCTCCATTTTTCGATTTTTTAATCAAAACCCTGGGAAATAGTGGTCGAATGTTGGAATGGCATACCTCGTTGAATTCGTTACAAAATTTCCAACAAAGTGTCATTTACAGAAAAAAAATATTTAAAAATTTTTTCGAAAAGAATTCATGTCCCCTAGCCTATTATGACAAGGCCCAGGTCCGCATAATATCAGCTCGATTTTTCGGTTTTTTAATCAAAACCCTGGGAAATAGAGGTCGAATGTTGGAATGGCATACCTTGTTGAATTCGTTACAAAATTTCCAACAAAGTTTCATTTACAGAAAAACAAAATTATTTATTTTCCGGATAATATCAGCTCGATTTTTCGGTTTTTTAATAAAAACCCTGGGAAATAGTGGTCGAATGTTGGAATGGCATACCTCGTTGAATTCGTTACAAAATTTCCAACAAAGTGTCATATACAGAAAAAAAAAATGATTTGAAAAATTTTTCGTCAAGAAATCATGTCCCGTACCCCATTATGACAAGGCCCAGATCCGGATAATATCATCTCCATTTTTCGATTTTTTAATCAAAACCCTGGGAAATAGTGGTCGAAAGTTGGAATGGCATACCTCGTTGAATTCGTTACAAAATTTCCAACAAAGTGTCATTTACAGAAAAAAATTTAAAAAAATTTTCGAAAAGAAATCATGTCCCCCACCTCATTATGACAAGGCCCAGATCCGGATAATATCACCTCCATTTTTCGTTTTTTAATCAAAACCCTGGGAAATAGTGGTCGAATGTTGGAGTGGCATACCTCGTTGAATTCGTTACAAAATTTCCAACAAAGTGTCATTTACAGAAAAAAAATTATTTAAAATTTTTTCGAAAAGAAATCATGTCCCCCAGCCCAATATGTCAAGGCCCAGGTCCGCATAATATCACCTCGATTTTTCAGTTTTTTAATCAAAACCCTGGGAAATAGAGGTCGAATGTTGGAATGGCATACCTCGTTAAATTCGTTATAACATTTCCAAAAAAATGTCATTTCCAAAAAAAAATCATTTACAGAAGAAAAAAATTTTTCCGAAAAGAAATCATGTCAACCACCCCACTATGACAAGGCCCAGATCCGGATAATATCATCTCCATTTTTCGTTTTTTTAATCAAAACCCTGGGAAATAGTGGTCGAATGTTGGAGTGGCATACCTCGTTGAATTCGTTACAAAATTTCCAACAAAGTGTCATTTACAGAAAAAAAAATGATTTGAAAATTTTTCGACAAGAAATCATGTCCCGTACCCCATTATGACAAGGCCCAGATCCGGATAATATCATCTCGATTTTTCGGTTTTTTAATCAAAACCCTGGGAAATGGTGGTCGAATGTTGGAATGGCATACCTCGTTGAATTCGTTACAAAATTTCCAACTAAGTGTCATTTACAGAAAAAAAAATAATTTGCAAAATTATTCCGAAAAGAAATTATGTCATCCACCACATTATTACTAGGCCCAAAGCCGGATAATATCAGCTCGATTTTTCGGTTTTTTAATCAAAACCCTGGGAAATAGTGGTCGAATGTTGGAATGGCATACCTCGTTGATATTCGTTACAAAATTTCCAACAAAGTATCATATACAGAAAAAAAAATGATTTGAAAAATTTTTCGACAAGAAATCATGTCCCGTACCCCATTATGACAAGGCCCAGATCCGGATAATATCATCTCCATTTTTCGATTTTTTAATCAAAACCCTGGGAAATAGTGGTCGAATGTTGGAATGGCATACCTCGTTGAATTCGTTACAAAATTTCCAACAAAGTGTCATTTACAGAAAAAAAATTATTTAAAAATTTTTTCGAAAAGAAATCATGTCCCCTAGCCCATTATGACAAGGCCCAGGTCCGGATAATATCAGCTCGATTTTTCGGTTTTTTAATCAAAACCCTGGGAAATAGAGGTCGAATGTTGGAATGGCATACCTTGTTGAATTCGTTACAAAATTTCCAACAAAGTGTCATTTACAGAAAAACAAAATTATTTATTTTCCGGATAATATCAGCTCGATTTTTCGGTTTTTTAAATAAAAACCCTGGGAAATAGTGGTCGAATGTTGGAATGGCATACCTCGTTGAATTCGTTACAAAATTTCCAACAAAGTGTCATTTACAGAAAAAAAATTATTTGAAAATTTTTCGAAAAGAAATCATGTCCCCCAGCCCAATATGTCAAGGCCCAGGTCCGGATAATATCACCTCGATTTTTCAGTTTTTTAATCAAAACCCTGGGAAATAGAGGTCGAATGTTGGAATGGCATACCTCGTTGAATTCGTTACAAAATTTGCAACAAAGTGTCATATACAGAAAAAAAAATGATTTGAAAAATTTTTCGACAAGAAATCATGTCCCCCAGCCCATTATGATAAGGCCCAGATCCGGATAATATCATGTCCATTTTTCGGTTTTTTAATCAAAACCCTGGGAAATAGAGGTCGAATGTTGGAATGGCATACCTCGTTGAATTCGTTACAAAATTTCCAACAAAGTGTCATTTACAGAAAAACAAAATTATTTATTTTCCGGATAATATCAGCTCGATTTTTCGGTTTTTTAATTAAAACCCTGGGAAATAGTGGTCGAATGTTGGAATGGCATACCTCGTTGAATTCGTTACAAAATTTCCAACAAAGTGTCATATACAGAAAAAAAATGATTTGAAAATTTTTCGACAAGAAATCATGTCCCGTACCCCATTATGACAAGGCCCAGATCCGGATAATATCATCTCCAATTTTTCGGTTTTTTAATCAAAACCCTGGGAAATAGTGGTCGAATGTTGGAATGGCATACCTCGTTGAATTCGTTACAAAATTTCCAACAAAGTGTCATATACAGAAAAAAAAATGATTTGAAAAATTTTTCGACAAGAAATCATGTCCCGTACCCCATTATGACAAGGCCCAGATCCGGATAATATCATCTCCATTTTTCGGTTTTTTAATCAAAACCCTGGGAAATAGAGGTCGAATGTTGGAATGGCATACCTTGTTGAATTCGTTACAAAATTTCCAACAAAGTGTCATTTACAGAAAAACAAAATTATTTATTTTCCGGATAATATCAGCTCGATTTTTCGGTTTTTTAATAAAAACCCTGGGAAATAGTGGTCGAATGTTGGAATGGCATACCTCGTTGAATTCGTTACAAAATTTCCAACAAAGTGTCATATACAGAAAAAAATGATTTGAAAAATTTTTCGACGAGAAACCATGTCCCGTACCCCATTATGACAAGGCCCAGATCCGGATAATATCATCTCCATTTTTCGGTTTTTTAATCAAAACCCTGGGAAATAGTGGTCGAATGTTGGAATGGCATACCTCGTTGAATTCGTTACAAAATTTCCAACAAAGCGTCATTTACAGAAAAAATTATTTAAAAATTTTTCGAAAAGAAATCATGTCCCCCAGCCCATTATGACAAGGCCCAATTCCGCATAATATCAGCTCGATTTTCGGGTTTTTAATGAAAACCCTGGGAAATAGAGGTCGAATGTTGAATGGCATACCTTGTTGAATTCGTTACAAAATTTCCAACAAAGTGTCATTTACAAAAAAAATGATTTGAAAATTTTTCGACGAGAAACCATGTCCCGTACCCCATTATGACAAGGCCCAGATCCGGATAATATCATCTCCATTTTTGGTTTTTTAATCAAAACCCTGGAAATAGTGGTCGAATGTTGGAATGGCATACCTCGTTGAATTCGTTACAAAATTTCCAACAAAGTGTCATTTACAGAAAAAAAATTATTTAAAAATTTTTTTCGAAAAGAAATCATGTCCCCCAGCCCATTATGACAAGGCCCAATTCCGCATAATATCAGCTCGATTTTTCGGGTTTTTAATGAAAACCCTGGGAAATAAAGGTCGAATGTTGGAATGGCATACCTTGTTGAATTCGTTACAAAATTTCCAACAAAGTGTCATTTACAGAAAAACAAAATTATTTATTTTCCGGATAATATCAGCTCGATTTTTCGGTTTTTTAATAAAAACCCTGGGAAATAGTGGTCGAATGTTGGAATGGCATACCTCGTTGAATTCGTTACAAAATTTCCAACAAAGTGTCATATACAGAAAAAAAATGATTTGAAAAATTTTTCGACGAGAAACCATGTCCCGTACCCCATTATGACAAGGCCCAGATCCGGATAATATCATCTCCATTTTTCGGTTTTTTAATCAAAACCCTGGGAAATAGTGGTCGAATGTTGGAATGGCATACCTCGTTGAATTCCTTACAAAATTTCCAACTAAGTGTCATTTACAGAAAAAAAAAATAATTTGCAAAATTATTCCGAAAAGAAATTATGTCAACCACCACATTATTACTAGGCCCAAAGCCGGATAATATCAGCTCGATTTTTCGGTTTTTTAATAAAAACCCTGGGAAATAGTGGTCGAATGTTGGAATGGCATACCTCGTTGAATTCGTTACAAAATTTCAAACAAAATGTCATTTACAGAAAAAAAAATTTATTTGCAAAATTATTCCGAAAAGAAATTATGTCAACCACCACATTATTACTAGGCCCAAAGCCGGATAATATCATATCGATTTTTCGGTTTTTTAATCAAAACACTGGGAAATGGTGGTCGAATGTTGGAATGTTACAAAATTTCCAACAAAGTGTCATTTACAGAAAAAAAAAATGATTTGCAAAATTTTTCCGAAAAGAAATTATGTCAACCACCACATTATTACAAGGCCCAAAGCCGGATAATATCAGCTCGATTTTTCGGTTTTTTAATCAAAACCCTGGGAAATAGTGGTCGAATGTTGGAATGGCATACCTCGTTGAATTCGTTACAAAATTTCCAACAAAGTGTCATATACAGAAAAAAAAATGATTTGAAAAATTTTTCGCAAGAAATCATGTCCCGTACCCCATTATGACAAGGCCCAGATCCGGATAATATCAGCTCCATTTTTCGGTTTTTTAATCAAAACCCTGGGAAATAGTGGTCGAATGTTGGAATGGCATACCTTGTTGAATTCGTTACAAAATTTCCAACAAAGTGTCATTTACAGAAAAAAAATTTGAAAAATTAAATTATTTTCAAAGCCGGATAATATCAGCTCGATTTTTCGGTTTTTTAATAAAAACCCTGGGAAATAGTGGTCGAATGTTGGAATGGCATACCTCGTTGAATTCGTTACAAAATGTCCAACAAAGTGGTCATATACAGAAAAAAAAATGATTTGAAAAATTTTTCGACGAGAAACCATGTCCCGTACCCCATTATGACAAGGCCCAGATCCGGATAATATCATCTCCATTTTTCGGTTTTTTAATCAAAACTCTGGGAAATAGTGGTCGAATGTTGGAATGGCATACCTCGTTGAATTCGTTACAAAATTTCCAACAAAGTGTCATTTACAGAAAAACAAAATTATTTATTTTCCGGATAATATCAGCTCGATTTTTCGGTTTTTTAATAAAAACCCTCTGAAATAGTGGTCGAATGTTGGAATGGCATACCTCGTTGAATTCCTTACAAAATTTCCAACTAAGTGTCATTTACAGAAAAAAAAATAATTTGCAAAATTATTCCGAAAAGAAATTATGTCAACCACCACATTATTACTAGGCCCAAAGCCGGATAATATCAGCTCGATTTTTCGGTTTTTTAATAAAAACCCTGGGAAATAGTGGTCGAATGTTGGAATGGCATACCTCGTTGAATTCGTTACAAAATTTCAAACAAAATGTCATTTACAGAAAAAAAAATTTATTTGCAAAATTATTCCGAAAAGAAATTATGTCAACCACCACATTATTACTAGGCCCAAAGCCGGATAATATCATCTCGATTTTTCGGTTTTTTAATCAAAACACTGGGAAATGGTGGTCGAATGTTGGAATGTTACAAAATTTCCAACAAAGTGTCATTTACAGAAAAAAATAATTTGCAAAATTATTCCGAAAAGAAATTATGTCAACCACCACATTATTACTAGGCCCAAAGCCGGATAATATCATCTCGATTTTTCGGTTTTTTAATCAAAACACTGGGAAATGGTGGTCGAATGTTGGAATGTTACAAAATTTCCAACAAAGTGTCATATACAGAAAAAAAAAAATGATTTGAAAAATTTTTCGTCAAGAAATCATGACCCGTACCCCATTATGACAAGGCTCAGATCCGGATAATATTATCTCCATTTTTCGATTTTTTAATCAAAACCCTGGGAAATAGTGGTCGAATGTTGGAATGGCATACCTTGTTGAATTCGTTACAAAATTTCCAACAAAGTTTCATTTACAGAAAAACAAAATTAATTATTTTCCGGATAATATCAGCTCGATTTTTCGGTTTTTTAATAAAAACCCTGGGAAATAGTGGTCGAATGTTGGAATGGCATACCTCGTTGAATTCGTTACAAAATGTCCAACAAATGGTCATATACAGAAAAAAAATGATTTGAAAAATTATTCCGAAAAGAAATTATGTCAGCCACCACATTATTACTAGGCCCAAAGCCGGATAATATCAGCTCGATTTTTCGGTTTTTTAATCAAAACCCTGGGAAATAGTGGTCGAATGTTGGAATGGCATACCTCGTTGAATTCGTTACAAAATTTGCAACAAAGTGTCATATACAGAATAAAAAATGATTTGAAAAATTTTTCGACAAGAAATCATGTCCCGTACCCCATTATGATAAGGCCCAGATCCGGATAATATCATCTCCATTTTTCGGTTTTTTATTCAAAACCCTGGGAAATAGTGCTCGAATGTTGGAATGGCATACCTCGTTGAATTCGTTACAAAATTTCCAACAAAGTGTCATTTACAGAAAAACAAAATTATTTATTTTCCGGATAATATCAGCTCGATTTTTCGGTTTTTTAATTAAAACCCTGGGAAATAGTGGTCGAATGTTGGAATGGCATACCTCGTTGAATTCGTTACAAAATTTCCAACAAAGTGTCATATACAGAAAAAAAAATGATTTGAAAATTTTTCGACAAGAAATCATGTCCCGTACCCCATTATGACAAGGCCCAGATCCGGATAATATCATCTCCATTTTTCGGTTTTTTAATCAAAACCCTGGGAAATAGTGGTCGAATGTTGGAATGGCATACCTCGTTGAATTCGTTACAAAATTTGCAACTTAGTGTCATTTACAGAAAAAAAAATAATTTGCAAAATTATTCCGAAAAGAAATTATGTCAACCACCACTTTATTACTAGGCCCAAAGCCGGATAATATCAGCTCGATTTTTCGGTTTTTTAATCAAAACCCTGGGAAATAGTGGTCGAATGTTGGAATGGCATACCTCGTTGAATTCGTTACAAAATTTCCAACAAAGTGTCATTTACAGAAAAAAAAATTATTTAAAAATTTTTTCGAAAAGAAATCATGTCCCCCAGCCCATTATGACAAGGCCCAATTCCGCATAATATCAGCTCGATTTTTCGGGTTTTTAATCAAAACCCTGGGAAATAGAGGTCGAATGTTGGAATGGCATACCTTGTTGAATTCGTTACAAAATTTCCAACAAAGTGTCATTTACAGAAAAAACAAAATTATTTATTTTCCGGATAATATCAGCTCGATTTTTCGGTTTTTTAATAAAAACCCTGGGAAATAGTGGTCGAATGTTGGAATGGCATACCTCGTTGAATTCGTTACAAAATTTCCAACAAAGTGTCATATACAGAAAAAAAAATGATTTGAAAAATTTTTCGACGAGAAACCATGTCCCGTACCCCATTATGACAAGGCCCAGATCCGGATAATATCATCTCCATTTTTCGGTTTTTTAATCAAAACCCTGGGAAATAGTGGTCGAATGTTGGAATGGCATACCTCGTTGAATTCGTTACAAAATTTCCAACAAAGTGTCATTTACAGAAAAAAAAATTATTTAAAAATTTTTTCGAAAAGAAATCATGTCCCCCAGCCCATTATGACAAGGCCCAATTCCGCATAATATCAGCTCGATTTTTCGGGTTTTTAATGAAAACCCTGGGAAATAGAGGTCGAATGTTGGAATGGCATACCTTGTTGAATTCGTTACAAAATTTCCAACAAAGTGTCATTTACAGAAAAACAAAATTATTTATTTTCCGGATAATATCAGCTCGATTTTTCGGTTTTTTAATAAAAACCCTGGGAAATAGTGGTCGAATGTTGGAATGGCATACCTCGTTGAATTCGTTACAAAATTTCCAACAAAGTGTCATATACAGAAAAAAAAATGATTTGAAAAATTTTTCGACGAGAAACCATGTCCCGTACCCCATTATGACAAGGCCCAGATCCGGATAATATCATCTCCATTTTTCGGTTTTTTAATCAAAACCCTGGGAAATAGTGGTCGAATGTTGGAATGGCATACCTCGTTGAATTCGTTACATATTTTCCAACAAAGTGTCATTTACAGAAAAAAAATTATTTAAAAAATTTTTCGACAAGAAATCATGTCCCTCACCCTATTATGACAAGGCCCAATTCCGCATAATATCAGATCGATTTTTCGGGTTTTTAATGAAAACCCTGGGAAATAGAGGTCGAATGTTGGAATGGCATACCTTGTTGAATTCGTTACAAAATTTCCAACAAAGTGTCATTTACAGAAAAAAAAATTATTTATTTTCCGGATAATATCAGCTCGATTTTTCGGTTTTTTAATAAAAACCCTGGGAAATAGTGGTCGAATGTTGGAATGGCATACCTCGTTGAATTCGTTACAAAATTTCCAACAAAGTGTCATATACAGAAAAAAAATTGATTTGAAAAATTTTTCGACGAGAAACCATGTCCCGTACCCCATTATGACAAGGCCCAGATCCGGATAATATCATCTCCATTTTTCGGTTTTTTAATCAAAACCCTGGGAAATAGTGGTCGAATGTTGGAATGGCATACCTCGTTGAATTCCTTACAAAATTTCCAACAAAGTGTCATTTACAGAAAAAAAAATAAAATATTTATTTTCCGGATAATATCAGCTCGATTTTTCGGTTTTTTAATAAAAACCCTCTGAAATAGTGGTCGAATGTTGGAATGGCATACCTCGTTGAATTCCTTACAAAATTTCCAACTAAGTGTCATTTACAGAAAAAAAAATAATTTGCAAAATTATTCCGAAAAGAAATTATGTCAACCACCACATTATTACTAGGCCCAAAGCCGGATAATATCAGCTCGATTTTTCGGTTTTTTAATCAAAAACCCTGGGAAATAGTGGTCGAATGTTGGAATGGCATACCTCGTTGAATTCGTTACAAAATTTCAAACAAAATGTCATTTACAGAAAAAAAATTTATTTGCAAAATTTTTCCGAAAAGAAATTATGTCAACCACCCCATTATTACTAGGCCCAAAGCCGGATAATATCATATCGATTTTTCGGTTTTTTAATCAAAACACTGGGAAATGGTGGTCGAATGTTGGAATGGCATACCTCGTTGAATTCGTTACAAAATTTCCAACTAAGTGTCATTTACAGAAAAAAAAATAATTTGCAAAATTATTCCGAAAAGAAATTATGTCAACCACCACATTATTACTAGGCCCAAAGCCGGATAATATCAGCTCGATTTTTCGGTTTTTTAATCAAAACCCTGGGAAATAGTGGTCGAATGTTGGAATGGCATACCTCGTTATATTCGTTACAAAATTTCCAACAAAGTGTCATATACAGAAAAAAATATGATTTGAAAAATTTTTCGACAAGAAATCATGTCCCGTACCCCATTATGACAAGGCCCAGATCCGGATAATATCAGCTCGATTTTTCGGTTTTTTAATTAAAACCCTGGGAAATAGTGGTCGAATGTTGGAATGGCATACCTCGTTGAATTCGTTACAAAATTTCCAACAAAGTGTCATATACAGAAAAAAAAATGATTTGCAAAATTATTCCGAAAAGAAATTATGTCAACCACCACATTATTACTAGGCCCAAAGCCGGATAATATCAGCTCGATTTTTCGGTTTTTTAATAAAAACCCTGGGAAATAGTGGTCGAATGTTGGAATGGCATACCTCGTTGAATTCGTTACAAAATTTCAAACAAAATGTCATTTACAGAAAAAAAAATTTATTTGCAAAATTATTCCGAAAAGAAATTATGTCAACCACCACATTATTACTAGGCCCAAAGCCGGATAATATCATATCGATTTTTCGGTTTTTTAATCAAAACCCTGGGAAATGGTGGTCGAATGTTGGAATGGCATACCTCGTTGAATTCGTTACAAAATTTCCAACAAAGTGTCATTTACAGAAAAAAAATAATTTGCAAAATTATTCCGAAAAGAAATTATGTCAGCCACCACATTATTACTAGGCCCAAAGCCGGATAATATCAGCTCGATTTTTCGGTTTTTTAATCAAAACCCTGGGAAATAGTGGTCGAATGTTGGAATGGCATACCTCGTTATATTCGTTACAAAATTTCCAACAAAGTGTCATATACAGAAAAAAAAAATGATTTGAAAAATTTTTCGTCAAGAAATCATGTCCCGTACCCCATTATGACAAGGCCCAGATCCGGATAATATTATCTCCATTTTTCGATTTTTTAATCAAAACCCTGGGAAATAGTGGTCGAATGTTGGAATGGCATACCTTGTTGAATTCGTTACAAAATTTCCAACAAAGTTTTATTTACAGAAAAACAAAATTAATTATTTTCCGGATAATATCAGCTCGATTTTTCGGTTTTTTAATAAAAACCCTGGGAAATAGTGGTCGAATGTTGGAATGGCATACCTCGTTGAATTCGTTACAAAATGTCCAACAAATGGTCATATACAGAAAAAAAATGATTTGAAAAATTATTCCGAAAAGAAATTATGTCAGCCACCACATTATTACTAGGCCCAAAGCCGGATAATATCAGCTCGATTTTTCGGTTTTTTAATCAAAACCCTGGGAAATAGTGGTCGAATGTTGGAATGGCATACCTCGTTGAATTCGTTACAAAATTTGCAACAAAGTGTCATATACAGAATAAAAAATGATTTGAAAAATTTTTCGACAAGAAATCATGTCCCGTACCCCATTATGATAAGGCCCAGATCCGGATAATATCATCTCCATTTTTCGGTTTTTTATTCAAAACCCTGGGAAATAGTGCTCGAATGTTGGAATGGCATACCTCGTTGAATTCGTTACAAAATTTCCAACAAAGTGTCATTTAAAAAAGAAAAACAAAATTATTTATTTTCCGGATAATATCAGCTCGATTTTTCGGTTTTTTAATTAAAACCCTGGGAAATAGTGGTCGAATGTTGGAATGGCATACCTCGTTGAATTCGTTACAAAATTTCCAACAAAGTGTCATATACAGAAAAAAAAATGATTTGAAAATTTTTCGACAAGAAATCATGTCCCGTACCCCATTATGACAAGGCCCAGATCCGGATAATATCATCTCCATTTTTCGGTTTTTTAATCAAAACCCTGGGAAATAGTGGTCGAATGTTGGAATGGCATACCTCGTTGAATTCGTTACAAAATTTGCAACTTAGTGTCATTTACAGAAAAAAAATAATTTGCAAAATTTTTCCGAAAAGAAATTATGTCAACCACCCCTTTATTACAAGGCCCAAAGCCGGATAATATCAGCTCGATTTTTCGGTTTTTTAATCAAAACCCTGGGAAATAGTGGTCGAATGTTGGAATGGCATACCTCGTTGATATTCGTTACAAAATTTCCAACAAAGTGTCATATACAGAAAAAAATGATTTGAAAAATTTTTCGTCAAGAAATCATGTCCCCTACCCCATTATGACAAGGCCCAGATCCGGATAATATCATCTCCATTTTTCGATTTTTTAATCAAAACCCTGGGAAATAGTGGTCGAATGTTGGAATGGCATACCTCGTTGAATTCGTTACAAAATTTCCAACAAAGTGTCATATACAGAAAAAAAATGATTTGAAAAATTTTTCGACGAGAAACCATGTCCCGTACCCCATTATGACAAGGCCCAGATCCGGATAATATCATCTCCATTTTTCGGTTTTTTAATCAAAACCCTGGGAAATAGTGGTCGAATGTTGGAATGGCATACCTCGTTGAATTCGTTACAAAATTTCCAACAAAGTGTCATTTACAGAAAAAACAAGAGAGAACGCTATAGTCGGGTGCCCCGACTATCAGATACCCGTTACTCAGGTAAAGGGAGTGCGAGGGAGATGGAGATAGAAACTTTGATCACGCATAACTTTTTAACGAATGGTCCGATTTGAAAAATTTCTTCTACATTTCGATAGGTATTGATAAACACAATAAAACTGCATTTTTATTTTTCCGAAATATTTAAATTTTTAAAATCGTATATAACCTCGTTGTATTCGTTACAAAATTTCAAACAAAGTGTCAGTTACAGAAAAAAAACTACGAAGAAAATCACCTCGATTTTTCGGTTTTTTAATCAAAACCCTGGGAAATAGTTGTCGAATGTTGGAATGGCATACCTCGTTGAATTCGTTACTAAATTTCCAACAAAGTGTCATTTACAGAAAAAAAATCATTTGCAAAATTTTTCCGAAAAGAAATCATGTTCCCCGCCCATTATGACAAGGCCCAAAGCCGGATAATATCAGCTCGATTTTTCGGTTTTTTAATCAAAACCCTGCGAAATAGTGGTCGAGTGTTGGAATGGCATACCTCGTTGTATTCGTTACAAAATTTTCAACAAAGTGTCATTTACAGAATAAAATATCATTTGCAAAATTTTTCCGAAAAGAAATCATGTCCCCCACCCCATTATGACAAGGCCCAAAGCCGGATAATATCAGCTCGATTTTTCGGTGTTTTAATCATGTCCCCAACCCCATTATGACAAGGCCCAAAGCCGGATAATATCAGCTCGATTTTTCCGTTTTTTTATCAAAACCCTGGGAAATAGAGGTCGAATGTTGGAATGACAGACCTCGTTGAATTCGTTACAAAATTTCCAACAAAGTGTCATTTACAGACAAAAAAAATGATTTGAAAAATTTATTCGACAAGAAATTATGTCCCCCACCCCATTATGACAAGGCCCAAAGCCGTATAAAATCAGCTTGATTTTTCGGTTTTTTAATCAAAACCCTGGGAAATAGTGGTTGAATGTTGAATTGGCATACCTCGTTGAATTCGTTACAAAATTTCCAACAAAGTGTCATTTACAGACAAAAAAAATTATTTGTCAAATTTTTTCGAAAAAAAACATGACCCCATCCTTTATGACAAAGCCAAAATCCAAAGAAAATCACCTCGATTTTTCGGTTTTTAATCAAAACTCTATAAAATAGTGGTCGAATGTTGGAATGGCATACCATGTTGAATTCGTTACAAAATTTCCAACAATATGTCATTTACAAAAAAAATATTTGCAAAATTTTTCCGAAAAAAATCATGTCCCCACCCCATTATGACAAGGCCCAAAGCCGATAATATCAGCTCGATTTTTCGGTTTTTTAATCAATACCCGGGGAAATAGTGGTCGAAAGTTGGAATGGCATACCTCGTTGAATTCGTTACAAAATTTCCAACAATATGTCATTTACAGAAAAAAAAATCATTTACAAAATTTTTTCGAAAACAAATCATGTCCCCAACCCCATTATGACAAGGCCCAAAGCCGGATAAGCTCGATTTTTCGGTTTTTTATTTAAAACATTTCGATAGGTATTGATAAACACAATAAAACTGCATTTTTACTTTTCCGAAATATTTAAATTTTTAAAATCGTATATAAGCTATTGTGGGCGTTAAAGGGGCGTGTGCAATGGCTCTTACATACTTTTTACAAAATTCCAATATACCCTTTTACTCTACGAGTAACGGGTATAAAAATAATTTGCAAAATTATTCCGAAAAGAAATTATGTCAACCACCACATTATTACTAGGCCCAAAGCCGGATAATATCAGCTCGATTTTTAGGTTTTTTAATCAAAACCCTGGGAAATAGTGTTCGAATGTTGGAATGGCATACCTCGTTGTATTCGTTACAAAATTTTCAACAAAGTGTCATTTACAGAATAAAATATCATTTGCAAAATTTTTCCGAAAAGAAATCATGTCCCCCACCCCATTATGACAAGGCCCAAAGCCGGATAATATCAGCTCGATTTTTCGGTTTTTAATGTCCCCAACCCCATTATGACAAGGCCCAGATCCGGATAATTTTATCTCCATTTTTCGATTTTTTAATCAAAACCCTGGGAAATAGTGGTCGAATGTTGGAATGGCATACCTCGTTGAATTCGTTACAAATTTCCCAACAAAGTGTCATTTACAGAAAAAAAAATTATTTAAAAATTTTTCGAAAAGAAATCATGTCCCCCAGCCCATTATGACAAGACCCAGGTCCGCATAATATCAGCTCGATTTTTCGGTTTTTTAATCAAAACCCTGGGAAATAGAGGTCGAATGTTGGAATGGTATACCTTGTTGAATTCGTTACAAAATTTCCAACAAAGTGTCATTTACAGAATAAAAAATTATTTGCAAAATTTTTCCGAAAAGAAATCATGTCCCCCACCCCATTATTACAAGGCCCAAAGCCGGATAATATCACCTCGATTTTTCGGTTTTTTAATCAAAACCCTGGGAAATAGAGGTCGAATGTTGGAATGGCATACCTCGTTAAATTCGTTATAACATTTCCAGCAAAGTGTCATTTGCAGAAAAAAAAATAAAATTTTTTCGAAAAGAAATCATGTCAACCACCCCACTATGACAAGGCCCATTTCCGGATAATATCAGCTCTATTTTTGCGTTTTTTATTTTAAACCCTGGGAAATAGAGGTCGAATGTTGGAATGGCATACCTCGTTGAATTCGTTACAAAATTTCCAACAAAGTGTCATTTACAGAAAAAAAATCATTAGCAAAATTTTTCCGAAAAGAAATCATGTTCCCCACCCATTATGACAAGGCCCAAAGCCGGATAATATCAGCTCGATTTTTCGGTTTTTTAATCAAAACCCTGCGAAATAGTGGTCGAGTGTTGGAATGGCATACCTCGTTGTATTCGTTACAAAATTTTCAACAAAGTGTCATTTACAGAATAAAATATCATTTGCAAAATTTTTCCGAAAAGAAATCATGTCCCCCACCCCATTATGACAAGGCCCAAAGCCGGATAATATCAGCTCGATTTTTCGGTTTTTTAATCATGTCCCCAACCCCATTATGACAAGGCCCAAAGCCGGATAATATCAGCTCGATTTTTCCGTTTTTTTATCAAAACCCTGGGAAATAGAGGTCGAATGTTGGAATGGCATACCTCGTTGAATTCGTTACAAAATTTCCAACAAAGTGTCATTTACAGACAAAAAAAATGATTTGAAAAATTTATTCGACAAGAAATTATGTCCCCCACCCCATTATGACAAGGCCCAAAGCCGTATAATAAAATCAGCTTGATTTTTCGGTTTTTTAATCAAAACCCTGGGAAATAGAGGTCGAATGTTGGAATGGCATACCTCGTTGAATTCGTTACAAAATTTCCAACAAGGTGTCATTTACAGACAAAAAAAACGATTTGGAAAATTTTTTCGACAAAAAATTATGTCCCCCACCCCATTATGACAAGGCCCATTTCCGGATAATATCAGCTCCATTTTTCGGTTTTTTTAACAAAACACTGGGAAATATTGGTCGAATGTTGGAATGGCATACCTCGTTGAATTCGTTACAAAATTTCCAACAAAGTGTCATTTACAGACAAAAAAAACGATTTGGAAAATTTTTTCGACAAAAAATTATGTCCCCCACCCCATTATGACAAGGCCCATTTCCGGATAATATCAGCTCCATTTTTCGGTTTTTTAATCAAAACACTGGGAAATATTGGTCGAATGTTGGAATGGCATACCTCGTTGAATTCGTTACTAAATTTCCAACAAAGTGTCATTTTCAGAAAAAAAATCATTTACAAAATTTTTTCGAAAACAAATCATGTCCCCATCCCCATTATGACACGGCCCAAAGCCGGATAACATCAGCTCGATTTTTCGGTGTTTTAATCAAGACCCTGGGAAATAATGGTCGAGTGTTGGAATGGCATACCTCGTGAATTCCTTACAAAATTTCCAACAAAGTGTCATTTACAGACAAAAAAAATGATTTGGAAAATTTTTTCGACAAAAAATTATGTCCCCCACCCCATTATGACAAGGCCCATTTCCGGATAATATCAGCTCCATTTTTCGGTTTTTTAATCAAAACACTGGGAAATATTGGTCGAATGTTGGAATGGCATACCTCGTTGAATTCGTTACTAAATTTCCAACAAAGTGTCATTTACAGAAAAAAATCATTTACAAAATTTTTTCGAAAACAAATCATGTCCCCAACCCCATTATGACACGGGCCAAAGCCGGATAACATCAGCTCGATTTTTCGGTTTTTTAATCAAAACCCTGGGAAATAATGGTCGAGTGTTGGAATAGCATACCTCGTTGAATTCGTTACAAAATTTCCAACAACGTGTCATGTACAGACAAAAAAAATGATTTGGAAAATTTTTTCGACAAAAAATTATGTCCCCCACCCCATTATGACAAGGCCCATTTCCGGATAATATCAGCTCCATTTTTCGGTTTTTTAATCAAAACACTGGGAAATATTGGTCGAATGTTGGAATGGCATACCTCGTTGAATTCGTTACTAAATTTCCAACAAAGTGTAATTTACAGAAAAAAATCATTTACAAAATTTTTTCGAAAACAAATCATGTCCCCAACCCCATTATGACACGGCCCAAAGCCGGATAACATCAGCTCGATTTTTCGGTTTTTTAATCAAAACCCTGGGAAATAATGGTCGAATGATGGAATGGCATACCTACTTAAATTCGTTACAAAATTTCCAACACAGTGTCATTTACAGAAAAAAAATCATTTGTAAAATTTTTTCGAAAAAAAACATGACCCCATCCCTTATGACAAAGCCAAAATCCGAAGAAAATCATCTCGATTTATTCGGTTTTTAATCAAAACCCTGGAAAATAGAGGTCGAATGTTGGAATGGCATACCACGTTGAATTCGTTACAAAATTTCCAACAAAGTGTCATTTACAGAAAAAAAATCATTGCAAAATTTTTTCGAAAAGAAATCATGTCCCCCACCCCATTATGATAAGGCCCATAGCCGGATAATATCAGCTCGATTTTTCGGTTTTTAATCAAAACCCTGGGAAGTAATGGTCGAATGTTGAAATGGCATATCTTTTTGAATTCGTTACAAAATTTCCAACAAAGTGTCATTTACAGAAAAAAAAATCATTTGTAAAATTTTTTCGAAAAAAATATGACCCAATCCCTTATGACAAAGCCAAAATCCGAAGAAAATAACCTCGATTTTTCGGTTTTTTAATCAAAACCCTTGGAAATAGTGGTCGAATGTTGGAATGGCATACCTCGTTGAATTCGTTACAAAATTTAAAAAACAAAGTGTCATATACAGAAATAAAAAATTATTTGAAAAATTTTTCGACAAGAAATCATGTCCCGTACAACATTATGACAAGGCCCAAAGCCCGATAATATCAGCTCGATTTTTCGGTTTTTTAATAAAAACCCTGGGAAATAGTGGTCGAATGTTGGAATGGCTACCTCGTTGAATTCGTTACAAAATTTCCAACAAAGTGTCATTTACAGAAAAAAAATAATTTGCAAAATTTTTCCGAAAAGAAATTATGTCAACCACCACATTATTACTAGGCCCAAAGCCGGATAATATCAGCTCGATTTTTCGGTTTTTAATCAAAACCCTGGGAAATAGAGGTCGAATGTTGGAATGGCATACCTCGTTGAATTCGTTACAAAATTTCCAACAAAGTGTCATATACAGAAAAAAAAAAAAATTATTTGAAAAATTTTTCGACAAGAAATCATGTCCCGTACCCCATTATGACAAGGCCCAAAGCCCGATAATATCATCTCGATTTTTCGTTTTTTTAATCAAAACCCTGGGATATAGGGGTCGAATGTTGGAATGGCATACCTCGTTGAATTAGTTACAAAATTTCCAACAAAGAGTCATTTACAGAAAAAAAAGTTATTTAAAAATTTTTTCGAAAAGAAATCATGTCCCCCAGCCCATTATGACAAGGCCCAGGTCCGGATAATATCAGCTCGATTTTTCGGTTTTTTAATAAAAACCCTGGGAAATAGTGGTCGAATGTTGGAATGGCATACCTCGTTGAATTCGTTACAAAATTTCCAACAAAGAGTCATTTACAGAAAAAAAAATTATTTAAAAATTTTTTCGAAAAGAAATCATGTCCCCCAGCCCATTATGACAAGGCCCAGGTCCGGATAATATCAGCTCGATTTTTCGGTTTTTTAATCAAAACCCTGGGAAATAGTGGTCGAATGTTGGAATGGCATACCTCGTTGAATTCATTACAAAATTTCCAACTGCGTGTCATTTACAGAAAAAAAAGTAATTTTCAAAATTTTTCCGAAAAAAAATCATGTCTCCCACCCCATTATGACAAGCCCCAAAGCCGGATAATATCAGCTCGATTTTTCGGTATTTTAATCAAAACCCTGAAAAATAGAGGTCGAATGTTGGAATGGCATACCTCGTTGAATCCGTTACAAAATTTCCAACAAAGTGTTATTTACAGAAAAAAAATCATTTGCAAAATTTTTCCGAAAAGAAATCATGTCCCCCACCCCTTTATGACAAGGCCCAAAGCCGGATAATATCAGCTCGATTTTTTGGTTTTTTAATCAAAACCCTGGGAAATAGAGGTCGAATGTTGGAATGGCATACCTCGTTGAATTCGTTACTAAATTTCCAACAAAGTGTCATTTACAGAAAAA
The DNA here is from genome assembly GCA_018152295.1 of Drosophila carrolli. NCBI lineage: Eukaryota > Metazoa > Arthropoda > Insecta > Diptera > Drosophilidae > Drosophila > Drosophila carrolli. The sequence goes on along the minus strand of JAECXJ010000050.1, from coordinate 135,023 downwards.
AATCATTTACAAATTTTTTTCGAAAACAAATCATGTCCCCAACCCCATTATGACACGGCCCAAAGCCGGATAACATCAGCTCGATTTTTCGGTTTTTAATCAAAACCCTGGGAAATAATGGTCGAGTGTTGGAATAGCATACCTCGTTGAATTCGTTACAAAATTTCCAACAACGTGTCATGTACAGACAAAAAAAATGATTTGGAAAATTTTTTCGACAAAAAATTATGTCCCCCACCCCATTATGACAAGGCCCATTTCCGGATAATATCAGCTCCATTTTTCGGTTTTTTAATCAAAACACTGGGAAATATTGGTCGAATGTTGGAATGGCATACCTCGTTGAATTCGTTACTAAATTTCCAACAAAGTGTAATTTACAGAAAAAAATCATTTACAAATTTTTTTCGAAAACAAATCATGTCCCCAACCCCATTATGACACGGCCCAAAGCCGGATAACATCAGCTCGATTTTTCGGTTTTTTAATCAAAACCCTGGGAAATAATGGTCGAATGATGGAATGGCATACCTACTTAAATTCGTTACAAAATTTCCAACACAGTGTCATTTACAGAAAAAAAATCATTTGTAAAATTTTTTCGAAAAAAAACATGACCCCATCCCTTATGACAAAGCCAAAATCCGAAGAAAATCATCTCGATTTATTCGGTTTTTAATCAAAACCCTGGAAAATAGAGGTCTAATGTTGGAATGGCATACCACGTTGAATTCGTTACAAAATTTCCAACAAAGTGTCATTTACAGAAAAAAAATCATTGCAAAATTTTTTCGAAAAGAAATCATGTCCCCCACCCCATTATGATAAGGCCCATAGCCGGATAATATCAGCTCGATTTTTCGGTTTTTTAATCAAAACCCTAGGAAGTAATGGTCGAATGTTGGAATGGCATATCTTTTTGAATTCGTTACAAAATTTCCAACAAAGTGTCATTTACAGAAAAAAAAAATCATTTGTAAAATTTTTTCGAAAAAAAATATGACCCAATCCCTTATGACAAAGCCAAAATCCGAAGAAAATAACCTCGATTTTTCGGTTTTTTAATCAAAACCCTTGGAAATAGTGGTCGAATGTTGGAATGGCATACCTCGTTGAATTCGTTACAAAATTTAAAAAACAAAGTGTCATATACAGAAATAAAAAATTAGTTGAAAAATTTTTCGACAAGAAATCATGTCCCGTACAACATTATGACAAGGCCCAAAGCCCGATAATATCAGCTCGATTTTTCGGTTTTTTAATAAAAACCCTGGGAAATAGTGGTCGAATGTTGGAATGGCTACCTCGTTGAATTCGTTACAAAATTTCCAACAAAGTGTCATTTACAGAAAAAAAAATAATTTGCAAAATTATTCCGAAAAGAAATTATGTCAACCACCACATTATTACTAGGCCCAAAGCCGGATAATATCAGCTCGATTTTTCGGTTTTTTAATCAAAACCCTGGGAAATAGAGGTCGAATGTTGGAATGGCATACCTCGTTGAATTCGTTACAAAATTTCCAACAAAGTGTCATATACAGAAAAAAAAGAATTATTTGAAAAATTTTTCGACAAGAAATCATGTCCCGTACCCCATTATGACAAGGCCCAAAGCCCGATAATATCATCTCGATTTTTCGTTTTTTTAATCAAAACCCTGGGATATAGGGGTCGAATGTTGGAATGGCATACCTCGTTGAATTAGTTACAAAATTTCCAACAAAGAGTCATTTACAGAAAAAAAGTTATTTAAAAATTTTTTCGAAAAGAAATCATGTCCCCCAGCCCATTATGACAAGGCCCAGGTCCGGATAATATCAGCTCGATTTTTCGGTTTTTTAATCAAAACCCTGGGAAATAGTGGTCGAATGTTGGAATGGCATACCTCGTTGAATTCGTTACAAAATTTCCAACAAAGAGTCATTTACAGAAAAAAAGTTATTTAAAAATTTTTTCGAAAAGAAATCATGTCCCCCAGCCCATTATGACAAGGCCCAGGTCCGGATAATATCAGCTCGATTTTTCGGTTTTTTAATCAAAACCCTGGGAAATAGTGGTCGAATGTTGGAATGGCATACCTCGTTGAATTCATTACAAAATTTCCAACTGCGTGTCATTTACAGAAAAAAAGTAATTTTCAAAATTTTTCCGAAAAAAAATCATGTCTCCCACCCCATTATGACAAGCCCCAAAGCCGGATAATATCAGCTCGATTTTTCGGTATTTTAATCAAAACCCTGAAAAATAGAGGTCGAATGTTGGAATGGCATACCTCGTTGAATCCGTTACAAAATTTCCAACAAAGTGTTATTTACAGAAAAAAAATCATTTGCAAAATTTTTCCGAAAAGAAATCATGTCCCCCACCCCTTTATGACAAGGCCCAAAGCCGGATAATATCAGCTCGATTTTTTGGTTTTTTAATCAAAACCCTGGGAAATAGAGGTCGAATGTTGGAATGGCATACCTCGTTGAATTCGTTACTAAATTTCCAACAAAGTGTCATTTACAGAAAAAAATCATTTACAAAATTTTTTCGAAAACAAATCATGTCCCCAACCCCATTATGACACGGCCCAAAGCCGGATAACATCAGCTCGATTTTTCGGTTTTTTAATCAAAACCCTGGTAAATAATGGTCGAATGATGAAATGGCATACCTACTTAAATTCGTTACAAAATTTCCAACACAGTGTCATTTACAGAAAAAAAAATCATTTGTAAAATTTTTTCGAAAAAAAAACATGACCCCATCCCTTATGACAAAGCCAAAATCCGAAGAAAATCATCTCGATTTATTCGGTTTTTAATCAAAACCCTGGAAAATAGAGGTCGAATGTTGGAATGGCATACCACGTTGAATTCGTTACAAAATTTCCAACAAAGTGTCATTTACAGAAAAAAAAATCATTTACAAAATTTTTTCGAAAACAAATCATGTCCCCAACCCCATTATGACAAGGCCCAAAGCCGGATAAGCTCGATATTTTTCGGTTTTTTAATTAAAACCCTGGGAAATAGTGGTCGAATGTTGGAATGGCATACCTCGTTGAATTCGTTACAAAATTTCCAACAAAGTGTCATTTACAGACAAAATAAATGATTTGGAAAATTTTTTCGACAAAAAATTATGTCCCCCACCCCATTATGACAAGGCCCATTTCCGGATAATATCAGCTCCATTTTTCGGTTTTTTAATCAAAACACTGGGAAATAATGGTCGAATGTTGGAATGGCATACCTCGTTGAATTCGTTACTAAATTTCCAACAAAGTGTCATTTACAGAAAAAAATCATTTACAAAATTTTTTCGAAAACAAATCATGTCCCCAACCCCATTATGACACGGCCCAAAGCCGGATAACATCAGCTCGATTTTTCGGTTTTTTAATCAAAACCCTGGTAAATAATGGTCGAATGATGAAATGGCATACCTACTTAAATTCGTTACAAAATTTCCAACACAGTGTCATTTACAGAAAAAAAAATCATTTGTAAAATTTTTTCGAAAAAAAAACATGACCCCATCCCTTATGACAAAGCCAAAATCCGAAGAAAATCATCTCGATTTATTCGGTTTTTAATCAAAACCCTGGAAAATAGAGGTCGAATGTTGGAATGGCATACCACGTTGAATTCGTTACAAAATTTCCAACAAAGTGTCATTTACAGAAAAAAAATCATTGCAAAATTTTTTCGAAAAGAAATCATGTCCCCCACCCCATTATGATAAGGCCCATAGCCGGATAATATCAGCTCGATTTTTCGGTTTTTTAATCAAAACCCTAGGAAGTAATGGTCGAATGTTGGAATGGCATATCTTTTTGAATTCGTTACAAAATTTCCAACAAAGTGTCATTTACAGAAAAAAAAATCATTTGTAAAATTTTTTCGAAAAAGTATGACCCAATCCCTTATGACAAAGCCAAAATCCGAAGAAAATAACCTCGATTTTTCGGTTTTTTAATCAAAACCCTTGGAAATAGTGGTCGAATGTTGGAATGGCATACCTCGTTGAATTCGTTACAAAATTTAAAAAACAAAGTGTCATATACAGAAATAAAAAATTATTTGAAAAATTTTTCGACAAGAAATCATGTCCCGTACAACATTATGACAAGGCCCAAAGCCCGATTTTTCGGTTTTTAATCAAAACCCTGGTAAATAATGGTCGAATGATGAAATGGCATACCTACTTAAATTCGTTACAAAATTTCCAACAAAGTGTCATTTACAGAAAAAAAAAATCATTTGTAAAATTTTTTCGAAAAAAAACATGACCCCATCCCTTATGACAAAGCCAAAATCCGAAGAAAATCATCTCGATTTATTCGGTTTTTAATCAAAACCCTGGAAAATAGAGGTCGAATGTTGGAATGGCATACCACGTTGAATTCGTTACAAAATTTCCAACAAAGTGTCATTTACAGAAAAAAAATCATTGCAAAATTTTTTCGAAAAGAAATCATGTCCCCCACCCCATTATGATAAGGCCCATAGCCGGATAATATCAGCTCGATTTTTCGGTTTTTTAATCAAAACCCTAGGAAGTAATGGTCGAATGTTGGAATGGCATATCTTTTTGAATTCGTTACAAAATTTCCAACAAAGTGTCATTTACAGAAAAAAAAAATCATTTGTAAAATTTTTTCGAAAAAAGTATGACCCAATCCCTTATGACAAAGCCAAAATCCGAAGAAAATAACCTCGATTTTTCGGTTTTTTAATCAAAACCCTTGGAAATAGTGGTCGAATGTTGGAATGGCATACCTCGTTGAATTCGTTACAAAATTTAAAAAACAAAGTGTCATATACAGAAATAAAAAATTATTTGAAAAATTTTTTCGACAAGAAATCATGTCCCGTACAACATTATGACAAGGCCCAAAGCCCGATTTTTCGGTTTTTTAATCAAAACCCTGGTAAATAATGGTCGAATGATGAAATGGCATACCTACTTAAATTCGTTACAAAATTTCCAACACAGTGTCATTTACAGAAAAAAAAATCATTTGTAAAATTTTTTCGAAAAAAAAACATGACCCCATCCCTTATGACAAAGCCAAAATCCGAAGAAAATCATCTCGATTTATTCGGTTTTTAATCAAAACCCTGGAAAATAGTGGTCGAATGTTGGAATGGCTACCTCGTTGAATTCGTTACAAAATTTCCAACAAAGTGTCATTTACAGAAAAAAAAAATAATTTGCAAAATTATTCCGAAAAGAAATTATGTCAACCACCACATTATTACTAGGCCCAAAGCCGGATAATATCAGCTCGATTTTTCGGTTTTTTAATCAAAACCCTGGAAAATAGAGGTCGAATGTTGGAATGGCATACCTCGTTGAATTCGTTACAAAATTTCCAACAAAGTGTCATATACAGAAAAAAAAAGAATTATTTGAAAAATTTTTCGACAAGAAATCATGTCCCGTACCCCATTATGACAAGGCCCAAAGCCCGATAATATCATCTCGATTTTTCGTTTTTTTAATCAAAACCCTGGGATATAGGGGTCGAATGTTGGAATGGCATACCTCGTTGAATTCGTTACAAAATTTCCAACAAAGTGTCATTTACAAGAAAAAAATTATTTAATAATTTTTTCGAAAAGAAATCATGTCCCCCAGCCCATTATGACAAGGCCCAGGTCCGGATAATATCAGCTCGATTTTTCGGTTTTTAATAAAAACCCTGGGAAATAGTGGTCGAATGTTGGTGTTGTAGGGGGGCGATCCTTCCACAAAAAAGGGAATGGCTGGCAGAAATAGTTCCCACGGCGCAAACGCAGAGGAAGTCGAAAAAAAAGAAGTCGGGGGCGTCGTGGGGTAATTCAGTGTATTTAGTTCAGCTGCATATGCGAGACTAATTAAAACTTAAAACTAAAACCGCGCTCCCGCCCGCTTGACTCCGTTGAAGCGAGAGCGGGAGATCGGCAGCGGCCGTCCGAGGAGTTCGGATGCGAAGCCCGAAGTTCGCACTCTGGAGCGCGGACGTTGCGAGAGGCGAGCGAGGGAGCGCAAGAGGGGCGAGAGCGAAAGCTCGGAGAGCAGTGGGCCACTGGCCTAAACATTCCGCCCCCCTTGCAACTACTCGGGTTGCAACATAGCCTGGTTGCTCCTTTCACGGCTGGTGGCAGGCTCCGGACACGACCCACCCAAACACGGTGCTCTGGGCTACTGGCAGTCCATCTTGAAGTTTCAGGAATCCCGGCCGCATCACGTTCGGATACATATCCGCGCCCAGGATGATGGAGATTGTCGCGGGGAGATAGAACCGCTCATCAGCCAGCGTAATGTCCCGGAAGTGGGTCCTTACAGCGTCGCTCAGCTCCCGGATTGGAGTGCGGATGCGCACGTGAGGCTCTATTTTGAAAATTGCGTCTAGCCGGACAGCGCTGTCGATTCTTGACCCCACGGTTGCCGAACAGATCTGTTCGCCTCCCACGTTGGTGGTCGGCAAGCGGAAACTCGACGCTAGCGAAGCGTCGATGCAGCTCATAGGCGTGCACGGGTCAATAAGCGCCGCAGTGTCGAAGACCCGACTCCCGGTCTCTAAACGCACCAAAGCCGTCGGTAGGAGGTTGACGCTGTGCCGCTGTAGAAGGGACGTTAGGGACGGAGCTGTGACCGCAAGCTGCGTGGCACCCCGACGAGTAGCAGAAAATTGCCGCGGAGTGTCAGATGAGTGCCGTGGAGTGGCGGACGAGTGCCGAGGAGCGGCTGAGGAATGCCTTGGAGTGGCGGACGAGGGCCGAGGAGTGGCTGTAGAATGCCGTGGAGTGGCGGACGAGGGCCGAGGAGCGGCTGAGGAGTGTTGCGGAGTGGCAGCGGATCTCTGCGACCGGCGTGCTGCCGGGCGGGACTGCCGTGATGCCATCGGTGGTTCCGAGAGATGAAGGAGAGTGTGGTGATCCTGGCCGCAAGTTTTGCAGCGATCACCTCGCCGACACGCTCCGTCGGAGTGCTCGTGGGCCAAGCAGCGGTGGCAGTACCGGTTGGCAAGGACAGCCCGGAGCCTCTTCTCGGCACTCAGACGGAGGAACCGACGACACTTCCGAAGTGGATGGATCCCGCTACAGACTCGGCAACGGTAGGATTGCATACCTCGAGTTCGTCTGAGCTCCAATGCGATGGCGCTGCGCGGACGTGGAGACATCGTGTGAGATCTGATTGGCGGAATAGGACAAAATGAAAAATTTGGATCAGTAGTGATAAGAACTGTGAATTGGAACTACGGGTTGGAACTATTAATTGACGCTACGAATCGAAGTGATGAATTGAACCACCGGAGTGAAGGGTCGACTGGTTATTGCGGGCCGGCGGACTCTTCCGTTGGAAGAAGGACGACCTTCGCTATGGGACGCTTAATGACTCCCCGTGCAGTGCGGATGTCGACCACACGAACATGGCCATCGGCTCCCGGAAACACCGCGTCAATTCTGCCTAATCGCCACTCATTGGACGGAAGGTTGTCTTCCTTGACTACCACCATGTCCCCGGCACGGAGATTTCTTGTGGGGGTTCGCCACTTATTCCGCTTATGGAGTTCCTTGAGGTACTCCTCCTTCCATCGCAGACGAAATTGTTGATGAAGAGCCTTCAGGTGCTGCCAGCGGTTTATAATAGATGTGGTGTCCCCCTTTATCTCGGGTTCGACCATGGCGAGGAGGGGCCCTCCAACAAGAAAGTGCCCAGGCGTAAGCGCCAGCAGGTCAGTGGGGTCTTCGGACATTGGCGCGAGCGGGCGCGAATTCAGGCATGCTTCGATCCTAGCTAGAAGCGTGGACAGCTCTTCGAACGTATATTTCCGCGTCGCCGTGGACTTGTAGAACAGGGTCTTGAAGCTCTTAACACCTGCTTCCCACAAGCCTCCCATGTGGGGTGCTCCCGGAGGAATGAATTGCCAGAGCAGCTGCTGGTGACTATAGGCACCTGTCACAGCTTCCTTGAGAGCTTGGAGAAACTCGCGGGAGAGTAGGGCAGCCGCACCCACAAAGGTCTTCCCATTGTCCGACTGAACTTGACGGGGGCATCCTCTGCGGGACACGAAACGGGCGAAGGCGGCGAGAAACTTCTCAGTCGTGAGGTCGGAAGTAGGCTCTAAATGGATGGCCTTAGTGGCGAAGCACACGAACACCAGCACATACCCTTTCGTAATGAGACAGGCTCGTCCCGTGTAGTTTTTAATGTCGAAGGGACCGGCATAGTCCACACCGGTATATGTGAAAGGGCGCGAGAAGGACGTTCGTTCTTTGGGTAAGTCTCCCATCAATTGCGTTTGCAACCTCTTTTTGTGGATGATGCAGACCTTGCATGAATATATGACGGACTTGACCAAATTCCTCACCCTCGGGATCCAGAACTTGGAACGGATCAGACGGATCATTAGCTGATTGCCACCGTGCAGCGTTATGCGATGCGTGAAATGGACGAGGAGTCGAGACAGATGGCAGTCGTATGGAAGGATGACAGGGTGCCGTTCATCATACTGGAGAAGTTCGGAGGCCGTGACTCGGCCGCATGCTCTCATGAGCCCTTGGGAATCAATGAACGGGTTCAGGTTTTGGACAAGGCTGGATGCTGGCACTGGCCGTTTTTGGCTTAAGCAGCCAATCTCAAGGGCAAAGTGCCTGCGTTGCGTGACGGAAATCAGGAGCCGCTCGGCCGACGCAATTTCAGGAGCTGTCAAGGGATCCTCAAACGGGGACATGAGCTTTCGCGAACGCTGGATGAACCGATGAGCGTAAGCGAGGACTCGCAACGCCTTGTCGAGTGTGGAAAAACGCTCCAGAATGTCTTCAGGGGGTACCTTCGCAACATGGACCTTGACTGCTCGCTTCTCGAGTTCAGTCACAGGGGGTTCATAGCCTTGAGTGGGCCACTCGCAGCGAGGCCACTGCAGCCAGGCAGGACCATGCCACCACAGCTGGCTGTCCGCAAGGTCTTGAAGCGCCACCCCCCGGCTAGCGAGATCTGCCGGGTTATGCTCGGAGCGAACGTGTGCCCATTTTTCCACCTCGGTGAGCTGGGTGATCTTGGTCACACGATTTGCCACGAACGTTGTCCAGTGGCACGCTGGCTTATGCAACCAGGCGAGAACAATCGTAGAGTCCGTCCAACAGTGCAGGGCGGACGCCTGCCCGGGCATCTTCGGAAGAACGGCGTTGGCCATTTCTGACAATAACAAGGCTCCGCACAACTCGAGCCGCGGGAGCGACACCGTTTTTACTGGGGCCACCCGCGTCTTTGCCGTGAGCAAGTTCACCATTACCGCGGACCCAGCCTCAACTCGGACGTAGATGGCTGCGCCGTACGCCTTCTGCGAGGCGTCGCAGAACCCATGATGCTCAATTTTCAAATGTGGTCGGAAGGCGACCCATCGGGGAATGTGGATCTGATCAAGAGCGGAGTAATTTTCCAGGAAGTCAACCCATCTTTGGCAAAAATCTCGAGGGAGGGCATCGTCCCATCCTAGATTTTGTAGCCAAATGTCCTGCATGAACATCTTTGCCCGGACTATGAAGGGGGCGAGCCAACCCGCTGGATCAAATAGTTTGGCGATTTGGGACAGGACTTGACGCTTTGTGAACGTTGAACCCAGGGTCAGTTCGGGCGGAATGAAGAAAAACTCGTCAGACGTCGCCTTCCACCGCACTCCGAGAGTTTTAGCCGTGCTCTCTGCGTCGATTTCAAGGAAGTCCGCGCGAAGGAGATGGTCACTCTGGATGTTGGCCAAAATCGCCTTGCTATTGGATGTCCATTTTCTAAGGGGGAATCCTGCTGAATCCAGGGCCCCCTGGAGCTCGCGGATAGCCGCTTGCGCTTCGGGTTTGGAGTCTGCCCCCGCGAGTACGTCGTCGACGTACATGAACTGTCGGATAATCCGACTCGCCTGCGGATACCTCGACTCTTCGTCGTCGGCGAGCTGTTGCAGGACACGGATCGCTAGGAACGGGGCACAATTGACCCCGAAGGTGACTGTCTTCAACTCGTAGTCGCGGATTTCCCCATTGGAGTTGCGGAATAGAATACGCTGCAAGGGAGTATGCTGGGGGTCTACCCAAATTTGCCGATACATCTTCTCGATGTCGGCGTTGAAGACGAACCTAAAGTATCGCCACTTCAGGATTTGAATCGTGAGGTCGGATTGTAAGACCGGGCCCGCGTAAAGTATGTCATTCAGACTGGTCCCGTTTGCGGAAGGGCTAGAGGCGTTGAAAACCACCCGCACTTTAGTGGTTGTGCTCTCGGGTTTAAGAACGGCGTGATGTGGAAGGTAGTACGTGGCGGAACTGCTCGTCAAAGGGACCTCGGCCATGTGACCTAAGTCGAGGTATTCTTGGATTACGGAGTCATACCGGGCTTTCAGGGGCGGATCTCTTTTTAGGCGCTGCTCGTTACGCAGAAATTGAGCCAGAGCAAAGGATCGTGAAGATGCGAGCTCGGAACCATTATGCTCGGGATCGCGCAAGGGGAGCATCACAACGTATTTGCCTCGATTGTCCCTTCTTGTAGTCTGGACAAAATTGTGTTCGCAGACGGAATCGGACTCGGGGACTATCTGTGTGGGCACTTCCTCCACCTCCCAGAATTTGGTAAGGAGATGATCCAACGAGTCGTCGATTCCGCAGGTAACTCGAGTGGAGAAGCTGGACAAATTGCGGGGGGCCGCTGGAGATATGGGACCTGTCAACACCCATCCAAAAATGGTTTCCTGGCCGAGAAGTGAACCGCAAATGTTAGCCCTGGCGTTGCCGAGGAGGATGGACGGAAGAATGTCGGCTCCTATCAAGACATCGATTTGGGAGCTCTCGAAGAACTTGGGATCTGCAAGGGGGATGTCAGGAATTCCCTTAAGAAGATCTCGAGGGACTGGATACGAAGGCAGATTCCCGGCCAGCTGCGGAAGAACGTAAGCTGAAGTTTCTAAATGCAGCCCGGGTCTGGAAGGCGATCGAATAGAAAAATTACAGAGTTTCGTGGACTGGGCGGCAACGGTTTGATTAAGACCAGAGACTTGGGCCTGGATAGTCTTGAAGGGAAGTTTGACGAGGTTGAAAAGTCTCTCCGTAATAAAGGTTGCCTCGGAACCAGAATCGATTAGGGCTCGCGCCTGGAAATTGCACCCTAAATGGCAAATGTTAATGAGGGCTGTGCCCAGTAAGACGGCTCTTGAGCCGGAAGCGAAGCACACTTGCACATCAGAGTGATCCTCTGTGGGGCTCGTGCCTCTTGTAGTAGGAGCGGGTCGAGACCTGGATGGCGCAGACGGACTTGGAGCGCCCGCGAATGGATTACCGCGGTGCAGGAGGGTGTGATGACGGCTGTGGCACGTGAAGCAGCTATGGGCGCTAGTGCAATCCCGTTGCAGGTGCCCTCGTGCAAAACAGTTCAGGCAAAGCTGCTTTTTCTTAATGTAGTCGGAGCGACCATTTACATCCATCTCAAGGAAGCGCGGGCATAAGCGAACAGGATGATTCTCTCTGGAGCAGAGATCGCACCCTCTTGGGGCTGGAGTCACTCTGGCCTCGTAGGAATTAAGCCTACGCGCTGGGGCGCTCGCAGGTGTCGACCTTGGCGGAAACTGACCTGAACTGCTAGGCCTGATGTCATCGATAGCCTCCAGAGTGCGATGACGCTCTGTCAAGAACAAGTCTAACTCATTCCACGTTGGAATCTCAGCCTTGTTGTGAATGGATTGCTCCCACAACGACAGCGTGATTTTGGGAAGCTTTAAAGAAACCATGTACACCAGGAGACAATCCCAAGTCTCGACTTGAATAGAGGACATCTCTAAGGCTGTCAGGCAACTTTGGAGTGTGCCTTGCAGCTCTTTCAGAGCGGCTCCGGACTCCTGGGGTACTGCCTGAATGTTGAAGAGGATTTTCAACTGGCTATTGACTAATAACCGCCGATTTTCGAAGCGGTCGGTGAGGGTTCGCCACGCGGAGATAAAACCTTCGTTGGTCAGCGGGGCTTTAGAAACAATGGCGTGCGCATCGCCACTTGTTTTGGACAGTAGGTGGAACAACTTCTCTACCGGTGTAAGACGCGAGTTGTGGATGTATATCGCGGAAAAAAGATCTCTGAAGGTGGGCCAACGCAGGTAATCACCAGCGAAAACTTCGGTGTCGACTGGTGGCAAACGACAGCCCGTAGACGGCGGTGTTGGAACACTGACAGCAGCCTGAATGGACTGGGAGGCGGCCTTGTCTATTATGTCCTGAAGCTGGACCAAACATCTCGAATATACGGAGTAGCAGTAACTGTACTTGGATTCAAGCACTGTCGAGGTGGCCGTACTGTCGGTGGACGCGGAAAGAAGATCGGAGCAACTTTCATAACTCTTCTCCACCTTTTCCCACAAGGCCCGGATTTGGTCCCGATGGACTTGGCACATGCCAGGGGAAAGTCGTTCTGGTTCAGCGGCGCTCGGAGTATGAATATCCGCTTGAAATTGGCTAACCCGGTCTGTTGTGGCAATAAACCTTTTGAGGGCGATGTCTATCGCGGTTTGAGCCATCTTGGACACCGACCGAGAAAGCCTTGACGGGGGACCGGAGATAGTCTCGACGGACTCGTCGCTTTTTGCCCTTGGAATGGCAATGGCAGCCTTTGGTGTTAATTGAGACGGCCGCGGAGACGCGGATTGGGACCTGTCCAAACGGATAGATGGGATCGACCTCGGTTTCTTGTCGTCTCCCGTGGGCATTCTCGGACTCGAACTTGCGGATTAGCTCTTGTCGACTGACCTGAGCAAGGGGCTTTTCGTTCAGAACGTAAGGATCTTCACCGTTAAGCTCTCGGCGCGGTCTGAGACGTCAACGAGTTGGTCGTCCCTGCAAATGAACGCACGCAAAAGAAAAGAAAGCCACAGAGTACGGTCACACTGTTAATTTTGTGCGGAGTAGAAAACACAGTGCCATAAACAACGAGAAGAATCGGAAGAAAATATTTGGAAATCGATGAAACTGTATTGATTGTTTATATATTTGTATATCTGTTGACTTCTGTTTTATTTTGTTTATTTTAATTTTTACCTTAGTTATTGTTGCCAAATGATTTTATTGTATTTAGTTATTTATTTATTTATTTTTTTTTTTTGGGGTTGGAAAATATCTTTGATCGCAACAAAAAATCCGGAAAAACTCAATAAAAATAAATTAATTAATCCATTAAATAAATAAATTACTTTGCCGGAAATAATTAAATAATATTTATAATTCAATAGTAATTGTAGTTATGAATTAATTATTTTTATAATTAAATAATAATTATAATTATAAATACTGTTTTGAGCGGAGCCGGAACGGTGGAATTAAAAACCTTGGCTTTGTTACGGGAGAAATGTTCACTGGGTTATGCCGTCGGCAGCGCAGTGCATGCGTGAGGGCGCGGGAGAGAGAGAAGGGGCAAAAAAAATCAGCAACAATAATAACACAGCCGTTGGCGCGGTTAATTGCGGCAATTTGGAGAAAAAACAATCACGGTCGCACCCGTGTGGATTTGAATTTATTTTATTTTATGTTCCTGTATGTGGAGGCAGAAAATATATTTATGTATGTAGATATGGGCATGCATGCGTTTATGGATATGTGTATGTTCCTGTATGTGGAGGCAGAAAATAGTTCTATGTATGTATGTAGATATGGGCATGCATGCGTTTATGTGTAAGTGTATATCGGTACAGTAGAGCGTCGAAGAGTGGACTGTATTTGAAGTGACGGAACTGATGAAATTATGTGGAGAAAAAAAAACACAAGACAAAAAAATATCTCGACAGCGGCGGATTGTACGGCGAACAGGGAAACTCCCGAAATTACTTCACACCGAGTGGCTGATATTTAGTTATGCCTTTTTATTTTCCACCACACAATTTCACTTTTTGTCGTATATATTTTTTTTTGGGAGGCAGAATTGCACTGCACTATGCACACAAGTTGTCACGCGCGTGTATGTGTATGTCTGGATGCACATATGCCTTGACCGTTGGCAAGTTGATGTACAACGGGGAACGAAAAGGAAAACGGCAAGGAGTATGGCGACGCACACAAAGCGGAGACGGATAGAAACTTTTTTGGAATTGAAGGAATATTAAATTTCTCGACTGCCGTTGTGTCGGGAAAACTCGGACGTGGAGTTGACACGAAAAAAATTGATCTTACTGCAGTGTGAACGAAATTCAATGTTCGAACCACTGCTAAAGACCGGCAGCGAGAGGGAGTCGGAAAATGCTCGTACTTATCTTTTTTGCGGAAAAATCACAGTCGAATAGCAGAAGGATATCCTTATCCGGCTCGAATAGACCAAATGTTGTAGGGGGGCGATCCTTCCACAAAAAAGGGAATGGCTGGCAGAAATAGTTCCCACGGCGCAAACGCAGAGGAAGTCGAAAAAAAGAAGTCGGGGGCGTCGTGGGGTAATTCAGTGTATTTAGTTCAGCTGCATATGCGAGACTAATTAAAACTTAAAACTAAAACCGCGCTCCCGCCCGCTTGACTCCGTTGAAGCGAGAGCGGGAGATCGGCAGCGGCCGTCCGAGGAGTTCGGATGCGAAGCCCGAAGTTCGCACTCTGGAGCGCGGACGTTGCGAGAGGCGAGCGAGGGAGCGCAAGAGGGGCGAGAGCGAAAGCTCGGAGAGCAGTGGGCCACTGGCCTAAACAGTTGGAATGGCATACCTCGTTGAATTCGTTACAAAATTTCCAACGAAGAGTCATTTACAGAAAAAAAAGTTATTTAAAAATTTTTTCGAAAAGAAATCATGTCCCCCAGCCCATTATGACAAGGCCCAGGTCCGGATAATATCAGCTCGATTTTTCGGTTTTTTAATCAAAACCCTGGGAAATAGTGGTCGAATGTTGGAATGGCATACCTCGTTGAATTCATTACAAAATTTCCAACTAAGTGTCATTTACAGAAAAAAAAGTAATTTTCAAAATTTTTCCGAAAAAAAATCATGTCTCCCACCCCATTATGACAAGCCCCAAAGCCGGATAATATCAGCTCGATTTTTCGGTATTTTAATCAAAACCCTGGAAAATAGAGGTCGAATGTTGGAATGGCATACCTCGTTGAATCCGTTACAAAATTTCCAACAAAGTGTTATTTACAGAAAAAAAATCATTTGCAAAATTTTTCCGAAAAGAAATCATGTCCCCCACCCCTTTATGACAAGGCCCAAAGCCGGATAATATCAGCTCGATTTTTTGGTTTTTAATCAAAACCCTGGAAAATAGAGGTCGAATGTTGGAATGGCATACCTCGTTGAATTCGTTACTAAATTTCCAACAAAGTGTCATTTACAGAAAAAAATCATTTACAAAATTTTTTCGAAAACAAATCATGTCCCCAACCCCATTATGACACGGCCCAAAGCCGGATAACATCAGCTCGATTTTTCGGTTTTTTAATCAAAACCCTGGGAAATAATGGTCGAGTGTTGGAATGGCATACCTCGTTGAATTCGTTACAAAATTTCCAACAAAGTGTCATTTACAGACCAAAAAAACGATTTGGAAAATTTTTTCGACAAAAAATTATGTCCCCCACCCCATTATGACAAGGCCCATTTCCGGATAATATCAGCTCCATTTTTCGGTTTTTTAATCAAAACACTGGGAAATATTGGTCGAATGTTGGAATGGCATACCTCGTTGAATTCGTTACTAAATTTCCAACAAAGTGTTATTTACAGAAAAAAATCATTTACAAAATTTTTTCGAAAACAAATCATGTCCCCAACCCCATTATGACACGGCCCAAAGCCGGATAACATCAGCTCGATTTTTCGGTTTTTTAATCAAAACCCTGGGAAATAATGGTCGAGTGTTGGAATGGCATACCTCGTTGAATTCGTTACAAAATTTCCAACAAAGTGTCATTTACAAAAAAAAAAAACATTTGAAAAATTTGTTCAAAAAAATCCATGAAAAAATCCTCAAATCCAATGAAAATCACCTCGATTTTTCATGTTTTTAATCAAATAGTGGTCGGATGTTGGAATGGCATACCTAGTTGAATTCGTTACAAAATTTCCAACAAAGTGTCATTTACAATAAACGACTATCATTTGAAAAATTTTTTTTTCAAAAAACATTGACCCCTACCTTTATGACCAGGTTCAAATCCAAAGAAAATCACCTCGATTTTTCAAGTTTTAAATCAAAACCCCTGGAAATAGTGATCGAATGTTGGAATGGCATACCTAGTTGAATTCGTTACAAAATTTCCAACAAAGTGTCATTTACAGAAAAAAAAATATTTGAAAATTTTTTCAAAAAAATCCATGAAAAAATCCTCAAATCCAAAGAAAATCACCTCGATTTTTCATGTTTTTAATCAAATAGTGGTCGGATGTTGGAATGGCATACCTAGTTGAATTCGTTACAAAATTTCCAACAAAGTGTCATTTACAGAAAAAAAAATCATTTGCAAAATTTTTTTCGAAAAGAAATCATGTCCCCCACCCCATTATGACAAGGCCCAGTTCCGGATAATATCAGCTCGATTTTTCGGTTTTTTAATCAAAACCCTGGGAAATAGTGGTCGAATGTTGGAATGGCATACCTCGTTGAATTCGTTACAAAATTTAAAAAAAAATGTCATTTACAAAAAATATTTTTTTTATACGGAAATAAAAAATTATTTGAAAAATTTTTCGAAAGAAATCATGTCCCACAACATTATGACAAGGCCCAAAGCCCGATAATATCAGCTCGATTTTTCGGTTTTTTAATAAAAACCCTGGGAAATAGTGGTCGAATGTTGGAATGGCATACCTCGTTGAATTCGTTACAAAATTTCCAACAAAGTGTCATTTACAGAAAAAAAATAATTTGCAAAATTTTTTCCGAAAAGAAATTATGTCCACCACCACATTATTACAAGGCCCAAAGCCGGATAATATCAGCTCGATTTTTCGGTTTTTTAATCAAAACCCTGGGAAATAGTGGTCGAATGTTGGAATGGCATACCTCGTTGAATTCGTTACAAAATTTCCAACAAAGTGTCATTTACAGAAAAAAAATGATTTGAAAAATTTTTTCGAAAAGAAATCATGTCCCGTACCCCATTATGACAAGGCCCAGATCCGGATAATATCAGCTCGATTTTTTGTTTTTTTAACCAAAACCCTGGGAAATAGTGGTCGAATGTTGGAATGGCATACCTCGTTGAATTCGTTACAAAATTTCCAACAAAGTGTCATTTACAGAAAAAAAACTCATTTGCAAAATTTTTTTCGAAAAAAATCATGTCCCCCACCCCATTATGATAAGGCCCAAAGCCGGATAATATCAGCTCGATTTTTCGGTTTTTTAATCAAAACCCTGGAAAATAGTGGTCGAATGTTGGAATGGCATACCTCGTTGAATTCGTTACAAAATTTCCAAAACAAAATGTCATATTACGGAAAAAAAAATTATTTGAAAAATTTTTCAACAAGAAATCATGTCCCGAAAATTATGACAAGGCCCAAATCCGGATAATATCAGCTCGATTTTTCGGTTTTTTAATCAAAACCCTGGGAAATAGTGGTCGAATGTTGGAATGGCATACCTCGTTGAATTCGTTACAAAATTTCCAACAAAGTGGCAGTTACAGAAAAAAAATAATTTACAAAATTTTTTCGAAAAGAAATCACCTTACCACCATTATGACAAGGCCCAAAGCCGGATAATATCAGCTCGATTTTTCGGTTTTTTAATCAAAACCCTGGGAAATAGTGGTAGAATGTTGGAATGGCATACCTCGTTGAATTCGTTACAACATTTCCAACAAAGTGTCATTAACAGAAAAAAAACTCATTTGAAAAATTTTTTCGACAAGAAAACACGCCCCAACCCCTTATGTCAAAGCCAAAATCCGAATAAAATCATCTCGATTTTTCGGTTTTTTAATCAAAACCCTGGGAAATAGTGGTCGAATGTTGGAATGGCATACCTCATTGAATTCGTTAAAAATTTCCAACAAAGTGTCATTAACAGAAAATAAAAATCATTTGTAAAATTTTTTCGAAAAAAACAAAGGAGGGTCCCTTATGACAAAGCCAAAATCCGAATAAAATCACCTCCTTTTAAAAAAAAATGATTTGAAAATGTATTCAACAAGAAATTATGTCCATCATGGCAAGGCCCAAAGCCGGATAATATCAGCTCGATTTTTCGGTTTTTTAATCAAAACCCTGGGAAATAGGGGTCGAATGTTGGAATGGCATACCTCGTTGAATTCGTCACAAAATTTCCAACAAAGAGTCATTTACAGAAAAAAAAATAATTTGCAAAACTTTTCCGAAAAGAAATCATGTCCCCCGCCCAATTATTACAAGGCCCAAAGCCGGATAATATCAGCTCGATTTTTCGGTTTTTTAATCAAAACCCTGGGAAATAGGGGTCGAATGTTGGAATGGCATACCTCGTTGAATTCGTTACAAAATTTCCAACAAAGTGTCATATACAGAAAAAAAAAAGAATTATTTGAAAAATTTTTCGACAAGAAATCATGTCCCGTACCCCATTATGACAAGGCCCAAAGCCCGATAATATCATCTCGATTTTTCGTTTTTTTAATCAAAACCCTGGGAAATAGGGGTCGAATGTTGGAATGGCATACCTCGTTGAATTCGTTACAAAATTTCCAACAAAGTGTCATTTACAAGAAAAAAAATTATTTAATAATTTTTTCGAAAAGAAATCATGTCTCCCAGCCCATTATGACAAGGCCCAGGTCCGGATAATATCAGCTCGATTTTTCGGGTTTTTAATAAAAACCCTGTTAAATAGTGGTCGAATGTTGGAATGGCATACCTCGTTGAATTCGTTACAAAATTTCCAACTAAGTGTCATTTACAAAAAAAAAAATAATTTGAAAATTATTCCGAAAAGAAATTATGTCAACCAGCACATTATTACTAGGCCCAAAGCCGGATAATATCAGCTCGATTTTTCTGTTTTTTAATCAAAACCCTGGGAAATAGTGGTCGAATGTTGGAATGGCATACCTCATTGAATTCGTTAAAAAATTTCCAACAAAGTGTCATTTACAATAAACGACTATCATTTGAAAAATTTTTTTTTCCAAAAAACATTGACCCCTATCTTTATGACAAGGTTCAAATCCAAAGAAAATCACCTCGATTTTTCATGTTTTAAATCAAAATCCCTGGAAATAGTGATCGAATGTTAGAATGGCATACCTCGTTGAATTCGTTACAAAATTTCCAACAAAGTGTCATTTACAGAAAAAAAAAACATTTGAAAATTTTTTCAAAAAAATCCATGAAAAAATCCTCAAATCCAAAGAAAATCACCTCGATTTTTCATGTTTTTAATCAAATAGTGGTCGGATGTTGGAATGGCATACCTAGTTGAATTCGTTACAAAATTTCCAACAAAGTGTCATTTACAGAAAAAAAATCATTTGCAAAATTTTTTCGAAAAGAAATCATGTCCCCCACCCCATTATGATAAGGCCCATAGCCGGATAATATCAGCTCGATTTTTCGGTTTTTTAATCAAAACCCTAGGAAATAATGGTCGAATGTTTGGAATGGCATACCTTTTGAATTCGTTACAAAATTTCCAACAAAGTGTCATTTACAGAAAAAAAAATTTGAAAATTTTTTTCAAAAAATCCATGAAAAAATCCTCAAATCCAAAGAAAATCACCTCGATTTTTCATGTTTTTAATCAAATAGTGGTCGGATGTTGGAATGGCATACCTAGTTGAATTCGTTACAAAATTTCCAACAAAGTGTCATTTACAGAAAAAAAATCATTTGCAAAATTTTTTCGAAAAGAAATCATGTCCCCCACCCCATTATGATAAGGCCCATAGCCGGATAATATCAGCTCGATTTTTCGGTTTTTTAATCAAAACCCTAGGAAATAATGGTCGAATGTTGGAATGGCATATCTTTTTGAATTCGTTACAAAATTTCCAACAAAGTGTCATTTACAGAAAAAAAAATCATTTGTAAAATTTTTTCGAAAAAAGTATGACCCAATCCCTTATGACAAAGCCAAAATCCGAAGAAAATCACCTCGATTTTTCGGTTTTTTAATCAAAACCCTTGGAAATAGTGGTCGAATGTTGGAATGGCATACCTCGTTGAATTCGTTACAAAATTTAAAAAACAAAATGTCATATACAGAAATAAAAAATTATTTGAAAAATTTTTCGACAAGAAATCATGTCCCGTACAACATTATGACAAGGCCCAAAGCCCGATAATATCAGCTCGATTTTTCGGTTTCAAAATAAAAACCCTGGGAAATAGTGGTCGAATGTTGGAATGGCATACCTCGTTGAATTCGTTACAAAATTTCCAACTAAGTGTCATTTACAGAAAAAAAAATAATTTGCAAAATTATTCCGAAAAGAAATTATGTCAACCACCACATTATTACTAGCCCAAACCGGATAAACACTTTTCGGTTTTTAATCAAAACCCTGGGAAATAGGGGTCGAATGTTGGAATGGCATACCTCGTTGAATTCGTCACAAAATTTCCAACAAAGTGTCATATACAGAAAAAAAAATAATTTGCAAAACTTTTTTCGAAAAGAAATCATGTCCCCCGCCCAATTATTACAAGGCCCAAGCCGGATAATATCAGCTTGATTTTTCGGTTTTTTAATCAAAACCCTGGAAAATAGAGGTCGAATGTTGGAATGGCATACCTCGTTGAATTCGTTACAAAATTTCCAACAAAGTGTCATTTACAAGAAAAAAAATTATTTAATAATTTTTTCGAAAAGAAATCATGTCCCCCAGCCCATTATGACAAGGCCCAGGTCCGGATAATATCAGCTCGATTTTTCGGGTTTTTAATAAAAACCCTGTTAAATAGTGGTCGAATGTTGGAATGGCATACCTCGTTGAATTCGTTACAAAATTTCCAACTAAGTGTCATTTACAAAAAAAAAAATAATTTGAAAATTATTCCGAAAAGAAATTATGTCAACCAGCACATTATTACTAGGCCCAAAGCCGGATAATATCAGCTCGATTTTTCTGTTTTTTAATCAGAACCCTGGGAAATAGTGGTCGAATGTTGGAATGGCATACCTCATTGAATTCGTTACAAAATTTCCAACAAAGTGTCATTTACAATAAACGACTATCATTTGAAAAATTTTTTTTCCAAAAAACATTGACCCCTACCTTTATGACAAGGTTCAAATCCAAAGAAAATCACCTCGATTTTTCATGTTTTAAATCAAAACCCCTGGAAATAGTGATCGAATGTTGGAATGGCATACCTCGTTGAACTCGTTACAAAATTTCCAACAAAGTGTCATTTACAGAAAAAAAAACATTTGAAAAATTGTTTCAAAAAAATCCATGAAAAAATCCTCAAATCCAAAGAAAATCACCTCGATTTTTCATGTTTTTAATCAAATAGTGGTCGGATGTTGGAATGGCATACCTAGTTGAATTCGTTACAAAATTTCCAACAAAGTGTCATTTACAGAAAAAAAATCATTTGTTAAATTTTTTTTCGAAAAAAAAACATGACCCCATCCCTTATGACAAAGCCAACATCTGAAGAAAATCACCTCGATTTTTCGTTGTTTTAATCAAAACCCTGGGAAATAGTGGTCGAATGTTGGAATGGCATACCTCGTTAAAGTCGTTAAAAATTTCCAACAAAGTGGCAGTTACAGAAAAACAATAGTTTACAAAAGTTTTTCGAAAAGAAATCCCTGACCCCATTATGACAAGGCCCAAAGCCGGATAATATCAGCTCGATTTTTCGGTTTTTTAATCAAAACCCTGGGAAATAGTGGTAGAATGTTGGAATGGCATACCTCGTTGAATTCGTTACAACATTTCCAACAAAGTGTCATTAACAGAAAATAAAACTCATTTGTAAAATTTTTTCGAAGAAAAACACACCCCAACCTTTATGTCAAAGCCAAAATCCGAATAAAATCACCTCGATTTTTCGGTTTTTTAATCAAAATCCGGGAAAATAGTGGTCGATTTTTGGAATGGCATACCTCGTTGAATTCGTTACAAAATTTCCAACAAAGTGTCATTTACAGAAAAAAAAATGATTTGAAAAATGTATTCAACAAGAAATTATGTCCATCATGGCAAGGCCCATATCCGGATAATATCAGCTCGATTTTTCGGTTTTTAATCAAAACCCTGGGAAATAGTGGTCGAATGTTGGAATGGCATACCTCGTTAAAGTCGTTACAAAAATTCCAACAAAGTGGCAGTTACAGAAAAAAACTAATTTACAAAAATTTTTTCGAAAAGAAATCCCTTACTTCATTATGACAAGGCCCAAAGCCGGATAATATCAGCTCGATTTTTCGGTTTTTTAATCAAAACCCTGGGAAACAGAGGTAGAATGTTGGAATGGCATACCTCGTTGAATTTGTTACAACATTTCCAACAAAGTGTCATTAACAGAAAATAAAACTCATTTGTAAAATTTTTTCGAAGAAAAACACACCCCAACCCTTATGTCAAAGCCAAAATCCGAATAAAATCACCTCGATTTTTGGGTTTTTTAATCAAAACCCTGGGAAATAGTGGTCGAATGTTGGAATGGCATACCTCATTGAATTCGTTAAAAAATTTCCAACAAAGTGTCATTAACAGAAAATAAAAATCATTTGTAAAATTTTTTCGAAAAAAAACATAAGGATGGGGTCCCCCTTATGACAAAGCCAAAATCCGAATAAAATCACCTCCTTTTTCGCGTTTTTAATCAAAACCCTGGGAAATAGTGGTCGAATGTTAGAATGGCATACCTCGTTGAATTCGTTACAAAATTTCCAACAAAGTGTCATTTACAGAAAAAAAACATTTGAAAAATTTTTTCGACAATAAATCATGTCCCCCACCGTATTATGACAAGGCCCAGATCCGGATAATATCAGCTCGATTTCGGTTTTTTAATCAAAACCATGGGAAATAGTGGTCGAATGTTGGAATGGCTTACCTCATTGAATTCGTTACAAAATTTCCAAGTGTCATTTACAGAAAAAAAATGATTTAAAAAATTATTTCAACAAGAAATCATGTCCCCCACCCCATTATGACGAGGGTCAGATCCGGATAATATCAGCTCGATTTTTCGGTTTTTTAATCAAAACCCTGGGAAATAGTGGTCGAATGTTGGAATGGCATACCTCATTGAATTTGTTACAAAATTTCCAACAAAGTGTCATTTACAAAAAAAATTATATGAAAAATTAATTCAAAAAGAAATCATGTCCCCCAACCCATTATGACAAGGCTCAGATCTAGATAATATCAGCTCGATTTTTCGGTTTTTTAATCAAAACCCTGGGAAATAGTGGTCGAATGTTGGAATGGCATACCTCATTGAATTCGTTAAAAAATTTCCAACAAAGTGTCATTAACAGAAAATAAAAATCATTTGTAAAATTTTTTCGAAAAAAAACATAAGGGATGGGGTCCCCTTATGACAAAGCCAAAATCCGAATAAAATCACCTCGATTTTTCGCGTTTTTAATCAAAACCCTGGGAAATAGTGGTCGAATGTTAGAATGGCATACCTCGTTGAATTCGTTACAAAATTTCCAACAAAGTGTCATTTACAGAAAAAAAACATTTGAAAAATTTTTTCGACAATAAATCATGTCCCCCACCGTATTATGACAAGGCCCAAATCCGAATAAAATCACCTCGATTTTTCGGTGTTTTAATCAAAACCCTGGGAAATAGTGGTCGAATGTTGGAATGGCATACCTCGTTGAATTCGTTACAAAATTTCCAACAAAGTGTCATTTACAGAAAAAAAATATTGAAAAATTTTTTTCGACAAGAAATCATGTCCCCCACCCCATTATGACAAGGCCCAGATCCGGATAATATCAGCTCGATTTTTCGGTTTTTTAATCAAAACCCTGGGAAATAGTGGTCGAATGTTGGAATGGCATACCTCGTTGAATTCGTTACAAAATTTCCAACAAAGTGTCATTTACAGAAAAAAAAATGATTTAAAAAATTTTTTCAACAAGAAATCATGTCCCCCACCCCATTATGACAAGGCCAAGATCCGGATAATATCAGCTCGATTTTTCGGATTTTTAATAAAAACCCTGGGAAATAGTGGTCGAATGTGGGAATGGCATACCTCGTTAAAGTCGTTACAAAATTTCCAACAAAGTGGCAGTTAGAGAAAAAAAATCATTTAAAAAATTTTTTCGAAAAGAAAACATGCCCCACCCCATTATGACAAGGCCCAAGTCCGGATAATATCAGCTCGATTTTTCGGTTTTTTAATCAAAACCCTGGGAAATAGTGGTCGAATGTTGGAATGGCATACCTCGTTGAATTCGTTACAAAATTTCCAACAAAGTGTCATTTACAGAAAAAAAAATCATTTGAAAATTTTTTTCGAAAAAAAAACATTGACCCCATCCCTTATGACAAGGCCCAAATCCAAAGAAAATCACCTCGATTTTTCGGTTTTTTAATCAAAACCCTGGGAAATAGTGGTCGAATGTTGGAATGGCATACCTCATTGAATTCGTTACAAAATTTCCAACAAAGTGTCATTTACAAAAAAAAAATCATTTGTAAAATTTTTTCGAAAAAAAATCATGACCCCATCCCTTATGACAAAGCCCAAATCCGGATAAAATCACCTCAAATTTTCGGTTTTTAATCAAAACCCTGGGAAATAGTGGTCGAATGTTGGAATGGCATACCTCATTGAATTCGTTACAAAATATTCAACACAGTGTCATTTACAAAAAACCAAAATCATTTAAAAATTTTTCCCTTATGACAAGCCAAGAAAATACTGATTTTTCGGTTTTTTTATCAAAACCCTGGGAAATAGTGGTCGAATGTTGGAATACCTCATTGAATTCGTTACAAAATTTCCAACAAAGTGTCATTTACAAAAAAAAAATTATTTGAAAAATTTTTTTTCGAAAAAAACATGACCCCACCCCTTATGACAAGGCTCAAATCCAAAGAAAATCACCTCGATTTTTCGGTTTTTAATCAAAACCCTGGGAAATAGTGGTCGAATGTTGGAATGGCATACCTCGTTGAATTCGTTACAAAATTTCCAACAAAGTGTCATTTACAGAAAAAAAATCATTTGAAAAATTTTTTTGACAAGAAATCATGCACCCCATTATAACAAGGACCAGATCCGGATAATATCAGCTTGATTTTTCGGTTTTTTAATTAAAACCCTGGGAAATAGTGGTCGAATGTTGGAATGCCAAACCTCGTTGAAATCATGACCCCATCCCTTATGACAAAGCCAAAATCCGAAGAAAATCACCTCGATTTTTCGATTTTTTATTCAAAACCCTGGGAAATAGTGGTCGAGTGTTGGAATGGCATACCTCGTTGAATTCGTTACAAAATTTCCAACAAAGTGTCATTTACAGAAAAAAAAATCATTTACAAAATTTTTTCGAAAAGAAATCATGTCCCCACCCCATTATAACAAGGCCCAGTTCCGGATAATATCAGCTCGATTTTTCGGTTTTTTAATCAAAACCCTGGGAAATAGTGGTCGAATGTTGGAATGGCATACCTCGTTGATTTCGTTAAAAAATTTCCAACAAAGTGTCAGTTACAGAAAAAAAAATTATTTGAAAAATTTTTCCGAAAAGAAATCATGTCCCCCACCCCATTTTGACAAGGCCCAGTTCCGGATAATATCAGCTCGATTTTTAGGTTTTTTAATGAAAACCCTGGGAAATAGTGGTCGAATGTTGGAATGGCATACCTCGTTGAATTCGTTACAAAATTTCCAACAAAGTGTCATTTACAGAAAAAAAAATTATTTGAAAAATTTTTTCGAAAAGAAATCATGTCCCCACCCCATTATGACAAGGCCCAGTTCCGGATAATATCAGCTCGATTTTTCGGTTTTTAATCAAAACCCTGGGAAATAGTGGTCGAATGTTGGAATGGCATACCTCGTTGAATTCGTTACAAAATTTCCAACAAAGTGTCATTTACAGAAAAAAAATCATTTACAAAATTTTTTCGAAAAGAAATCATGTCCCCACCCCATTATGACAAGGCCCAGTTCCGGATAATATCAGCTCGATTTTTCGGTTTTTTAATCAAAACCCTGGGAAATAGTGGTCGAATGTTGGAATGGCATACCTCGTTGAATTCGTTACAAAATTTCCAACAAAGTGTCATTTACAGAAAAAAAATCATTTGAAAAATTTTTTCGAAAAAAAATCATGACCCCATCCCATTATGACAAGGCCCAAATCCGAATAAAATCAGCTCGATTTTTCGGTTTTTAATCAAAACCCTGGGAAATAGTGGTCGAATGTTGGAATGGCATACCTCGTTGAATTCGTTACAAAATTTCCAACAAAGTGTCATTTACAGAAAAAAAAATCATTTGAAAAATTTTTTCGAAAAAAAACATGACCCCCCCCTTATGACAAAGCTCAAATCCGAAGAAAATCACTCGATTTTTCGGTTTTTTAATCAAAACCCTGGGAAATAGTGGTCGAATGTTGGAATGGCATACCTCGTTGAATTCGTTACAAAATTTCCAACAAAGTGTCATTTACAGAAAAAAAAATTATTTGAAAAATTTTTTTCGAAAAAAACATGACCCCCACCCCATTATGACAAGGCCCAAATCCGAAGAAAATCACCTCGATTTTTCGGTTTTTAATCAAAACCCTGGGAAATAGTGGTCGAATGTTGGAATGGCATACCTCGTTGAATTCGTTACAAAATTTCTAACAAAGTGTCATTTACAGAAAAAAAAATTATTTGAAAAATTTTTTCGAAAAGAAATCATGTCCCCCACCCCATTATGACAAGGCCCAGATCCGGATAATTTCAGCTCGATTTTCGGTTTTTTAATCAAAACCCTGGGAAATAGTGGTCGAATGTTGGAATGGCATACCTCGTTGAATTCGTTACAAAATTTCCAACAAAGTGTCAGTTACAGAAAAAAATCATTTGAAAATTTTTTCGAAAAAAATCATGACCCCCACCCCATTATGACAAGAAAATCACCTCGATTTTTCGGTTTTTTAATCAAAACCCTGGGAAATAGTGGTCGAGTGTTGGAATGGCATACCTCGTTGAATTCGTTACAAAATTTCCAACAAAGTGTCAGTTACAGAAAAAAAAATCATTTAAAAATTTTTTCGAAAAGAAATCATGTCCCCACCCCATTATGACAAGGCCCAGTTCCGGATAATATCAGCTCGATTTTTCGGTTTTTAATCAAAACCCTGGGAAATAGTGGTCGAATGTTGGAATGGCATACCTCGTTGAATTCGTTACAAAATTTCCAACAAAGTGTCAGTTACAGAAAAAAAAATTATTTGAAAAATTTTTTCGAAAAGAAATCATGTCTCCCACCCCATTATGACAAGGCCCAGTTCCGGATAATATCAGCTCGATTTTTAGGTTTTTTAATCAAAACCCTGGGAAATAGTGGTCGAATGTTGGAATGGCATACCTCGTTGAATTCGTTACAAAATTTCCAACAAAGTGTCATTTACAGAAAAAAAAATTATTTAAAAAATTTTTTCGAAAAAAAACATGACCCCCACCCCATTATGACAAGGCCCAAATCCGAAGAAAATCAGCTCGATTTTTCGGTTTTTTATTCAAAACCCTGGGAAATAGTGGTCGAGTGTTGGAATGGCATACCTCGTTGAATTCGTTACAAAATTTCCAACAAAGTGTCAGTTACGGCAAAAAAAAATCATTTGAAATTTTTTTCCAAAAAAAAACCATGACCCCCTTATCACAAGGCTCAAATCCAAAGAAAATCACCTCGATTTTTCGGTTTTTTAATCAAAACCCTGGGAAATAGTGGTCGAATGTTGGAATGGCATACCTCGTTGAATTCGTTACAAAATTTTTAACAAAGTGTCATTACAAAAGCCAAAAATTTTTCGAAAAAAAATCAATTATGACAAGGCCCATTCCGATTTTATCAGTTTTTTTGGTTTTTAATCAAAACCCTGGGAAATAGTGGTCGAGTGTTGGAATGGCA
The DNA here is from genome assembly GCA_018152295.1 of Drosophila carrolli. Taxonomy (NCBI): domain Eukaryota; kingdom Metazoa; phylum Arthropoda; class Insecta; order Diptera; family Drosophilidae; genus Drosophila; species Drosophila carrolli. Next base: position 107,017 of record JAECXJ010000050.1, on the reverse strand, counting down.
TACCTCGTTGAATTCGTTACAAAATTTCCAACAAAGTATCAGTTACAGAAAAAACGAATAATTTGAAAAATTTTTTCCAAAAAAAAACATGACCCCTACCCTTATGACAAGGCTCAATTCCAAAGAAAATAACCTCGATTTTTCGGTTTTTTAATCAAAACCCTGGGAAATAGTGGTCGAATGTTGGAATGCCAAACCTCGTTGAATTCGTTACAAAATTTCCAACAAAGTGTCATTTACAAAAAAAATTATTTAAAAAATTTTTTCGAAAAGAAATCATGTCCCCCACCCCATTATGACAAGGCCCAATTCCGAAGATAAAATCAGCTCGATTTTTGGTTTTTTAATCAAAACCCTGGGAAATAGTGGTCGAATGTTGGAATGGCATACCTCGTTGAATTCGTTACAAAATTTCCAACAAAGTGTCATTTACAGAAAAAAAACAATTAACAAAGTTTTTTCGAAAAGAAATCATGTCCCCCACCCCATTATGACAAGGCCCAGTTCCGGATAATATCAGCTCGATTTTCGGCTTTTTAATCAAAACCCTGGGAAATAGTGGTCGAGTGTTGGAATGGCATACCTCGTTGAATTCGTTACAAAATTTCCAACAAAGTTCCGGATAATATCAGCTCGATTTTTAGGTTTTTTAATCAAAACCCTGGGAAATAATGGTCGAATGTTGGAATGCCATACCTTGTTGAATTCGTTACAAAATTTCCAACAAAGTGTCAGTTACAGAAAAACAAATCATTTGAAAACTTTTTTCCAAAAAAAAACATCACCCCCACCCTTATGACAAGGCTCAAATCCAAAGAAAATCACCTCGATTTTTCGGTATTTTAATCAAAACCCTGGGAAATAGTGGTCGAATGTTGGAATGGCATACCTCGTTGAATTCGTTACAAAATTTCCAACAAAGTGTCAGTTACAGAAAAAAAAAATCATTTGAAAATTTTTTCGAAAAGAAATCATGTCCCCCACCCCATTATGACAAGGCCCAAATCCGAAGAAAATCACCTCGATTTTTCGGTTTTTTAATCAAAACCCTGGGAAATAGTGGTCGAATGTTGGAATGGCATACCTAGTTGAATTCGTTACAAAATTTCCAACAAAGTGTCAGTTACAGAAAAAAAAATCATTTGAAAATTTTTTCGAAAAAAAACATGACCCCACCCCATTATGACAAGGCCCAAATCCGAAGAAAATCACCTCGATTTTTCGGTTTTTACATCAAAGCCCTGGGAAATAGTGGTCGAATGTTGGAATGCCATACCTTGTTGAATTCGTTACAAAATTTCCAACAAAGTGTCAGTTACAGAAAAACAAATCATTTGAAAACTTTTTTCCAAAAAAAAACATCACCCCCACCCTTATGACAAGGCTCAAATCCAAAGAAAATCACCTCGATTTTTCGGTATTTTAATCAAAACCCTGGGAAATAGTGGTCGAATGTTGGAATGGCATACCTCGTTGAATTCGTTACAAAATTTCCAACAAAGTGTCATTTACAGAAAAAAAATCATTTTAAATTTTTTAAAAAATTTTTCGAAAAAAATCATGACCCCACCCCATTATGACAAGGCCCAAATCCGGAGAAAATCACCTCGATTTTTCGGTTTTTAATCAAAACCCTGGGAAATAGTGGTCGAATGTTGGAATGGCATACCTCGTTGAATTCGTTACAAAATTTCCAACAAAGTGTCATTTACAGAAAAAAAAAAATTTTGAAAATTTTTTTCGAAAAGAAATCATGTCCCCCACCCCATTATGACAAGGCCCCAGTTCCGGATAATATCAGCTCGATTTTTCGGTTTTTTAATCAAAACCCTGGGAAATAGTGGTCGAATGTTGGAATGGCATACCTCGTTGAATTCGTTACAAAATTTCCAACAAAGTGTCATTTACAGAAAAAAAAATTATTTGAAAAATTTTTCGAAAAGAAATCATGTCCCCACCCCATTATGACAAGGCCCAGATCCGGATAATATCAGCTCGATTTTTCGGTTTTTTAATCAAAACCCTGGGAAATAGTGGTCGAATGTTGGAATGGCATACCTCGTTGAATTCGTTACAAAATTTCCAACAAAGTGTCAGTTACAGAAAAAAAATCATTTACAAAATTTTTTCGAAAAGAAATCATGTCCCCCACCCCATTATGACAAGGCCAAACCCAAATCCGGATAATATCAGCTCGATTTTTCGGTTTTTTAATCAAAACCCTGGGAAATAGTGGTCGAATGTTGGAATGGCATACCTCGTTGAATTCGTTACAAAATTTCCAACAAAGTGTCAGTTACAGAAAAAAAAATCATTTGAAAAATTTTTTCGAAAAGAAATCATGTCCCCACCCCATTATGACAAGGCCAAATCCGAAGAAAATCAGCTCGATTTTTCGGTTTTTTAATCAAAACCCTGGGAAATAGTGGTCGAATGTTGGAATGGCATACCTCGTTGAATTCGTTACAAAATTTCCAACAAAGTGTCAGTTACAGAAAAAAAAAAAATTTGAAAAATTTTTTCGAAAAGAAATCATGTCCCCCACCCCATTATGACAAGGCCCAGTTCCGGATAATATCAGCTCGATTTTTCGGTTTTTTAATCAAAACCCTGGGAAATAGTGGTCGAATGTTGGAATGGCATACCTCGTTGAATTCGTTACAAAATTTCCAACAAAGTGTCAGTTACAGAAAAAAAAAATTATTTGAAAAATTTTTTCGAAAAGAAATCATGTCCCCCACCCCATTATGACAAGGCCCAGTTCCGGATAATATCAGCTCGATTTTTAGGTTTTTAATCAAAACCCTGGGAAATAGTGGTCGAATGTTGGAATGGCATACCTCGTTGAATTCGTTACAAAATTTCCAACAAAGTGTCAGTTACAGAAAAAAAAATTATTTGAAAAATTTTTTCGATAAGAAATCATGTCCCCACCCCATTATGACAAGGCCCAGTTCCGGATAATATCAGCTCGATTTTTCGGTTTTTTAATCAAAACCCTGGGAAATAGTGGTCGAATGTTGGAATGGCATACCTCGTTGAATTCGTTACAAAATTTCCAACAAAGTGTCATTTACAGAAAAAAAAATTATTTGAAAAATTTTTTCGAAAAGAAATCATGTCCCCCACCCCATTATGACAAGGCCCAAATCCGGATAAAATCAGCTCGATTTTTCGGTTTTTTAATCAAAACCCTGGGAAATAGTGGTCGAGTGTTGGAATGGCATACCTCGTTGAATTCGTTACAAAATTTCCAACAAAGTGTCAGTTACGGAAAAAAAAAATCATTTGAAAAATTTTTTCGAAAAAAATCATGACCCCCACCCCTTATGACAAGGCTCAAATCCGAAGAAAATCACCTCGATGTTTCGGTTTTTTATTCAAAACCCTGGGAAATAGAGGTCGAATGTTGGAATGGCAAACCTCGTTGAATTCGTTACAAAATTTCCAACAAAGTGTCAGTTACAGAAAAAAAATCATTTACAAAATTTTTTCGAAAAGAAATCATGTCCCCCACCCCATTATGACAAGGCACAGTTCCGGATAATATCAGCTCGATTTTAGGTTTTTTAATCAAAACCCTGGGAAATAGTGGTCGAATGTTGGAATGGCATACCTCGTTGAATTCGTTACAAAATTTCCACAAAAGTGTCATTTACAGAACAAAAAAATGCATTTAAAAAATTTTTTTCGAAAAAAAACATGACCCCATATTTTATGACAAAGCCAAAATCCGAAGAAAATCACCTCGATTTTTCGGTTTTTTATTCAAAACCCTGGGAAATAGTGGTCGAGTGTTGGAATGGCATACCTCGTTGAATTCGTTACAAAATTTCCAACAAAGTGTCAGTTACGGAAAAAACAAATGATTTGAAATTTTTTTCCAAAAAAATCATGACCGCCACCCCATTATGACAAGGCTCAAATCCAAAGAAAATCACCTCGATTTTTCGGTTTTATAATCAAAACCCTGGGAAATAGTGGTCGAATGTTGGAATGGCATACCTCGTTGAATTCGTTACAAAATTTCCAACAAAGTGTCAGTTACAGAAAAAAAAAATCATTTGAAAAATTTTTTCGAAAAGAAAAACATGTCCCCCACCCCATTATGACAAGGCCCAAATCCGAAGAAAATCTCACTCGATTTTTCGGTTTTTTAATCAAAACCCTGGGAAATAGTGGTCGAATGTTGGAATGGCATACCTCGTTGAATTCGTTACAAAATTTCCAACAAAGTGTCAGTTACAGAAAAAAAAAATCATTTGAAAAATTTTTTCGAAAAAAAACATGACCCCCACCCATTATGACAAGGCCCAAATCCAAGAAGAAAATCACCTCGATTTTTTGGTTTTTTAATCAAAACCCTGGGAAATAGTGGTCGAATGTTGGAATGGCATACCTCGTTGAATTCGTTACAAAATTTCCAACAAAGTGTCAGTTACAGAAAAAAATTATTTGAAAAATTTTTTCGAAAAGAAATCATGACCCCACCCCATTATGACAAGGCCCAAATCCGAAGAAAATCAGCTCGATTTTTTGGTTTTTTAATCAAAACCCTGGGAAATAGTGGTCGAATGTTGGAATGGCATACCTCGTTGAATTCGTTACAAAATTTCCAACAAAGTGTCAGTTACAGAAAAAAAATCATTTACAAAATTTTTTCGAAAAGAAATCATGTCCCCACCCCATTATGACAAGGCCCAGTTCCGGATAATATCAGCTCGATTTTTCGGTTTTTTAATCAAAACCCTGGGAAATAGTGGTCGAATGTTGGAATGGCATACCTCGTTGAATTCGTTACAAAATTTCCAACAAAGTGTCATTTACAGAAAAAAAAATTCATTTGAAAAATTTTTTCGAAAAAAAACATGACCCCCACCCCATTTTATGACAAGGCCCAAATCCGGAGAAAATCACCTCGATTTTTCGGTTTTTTAATCAAAACCCTGGGAAATAGTGGTCGAATGTTGGAATGGCATACCTCGTTGAATTCGTTACAAAATTTCCAACAAAGTGTCATTTACAGAAATAAAAATCATTTGAAAAATTTTTTCGAAAAGAAATCATGTCCCCACCCCATTATGACAAGGCCCAGTTCCGGATAATATCAGCTCGATTTTTCGGTTTTTAATCAAAACCCTGGGAAATAATGGTCGAATGTTGGAATGGCATACCTCGTTGAATTCGTTACAAAATTTCCAACAAAGTGTCAGTTACAGAAAAAAAAAATCATTTGAAAAATTTTTTCGAAAAAAAATCATGTCCCCCACCCCATTATGACAAGGCCCAAATCCGAATAAAATCAGCTCGATTTTTCGGTTTTTTAATCAAAACCCTGGGAAATAGTGGTCGAATGTTGGAATGGCATACCTCGTTGAATTCGTTACAAAATTTCCAACAAAGTGTCATTTACAGAAAAATGGAAATAGTGGTCGAATGTTGGAATGGCATACCTCGTTGAATTCGTTACAAAATTTCCAACAAAGTGTCAGTTACAGAAAAAAAAATCATTTGAAAAATTTTTTCAAAAGAAAAACATGACCCCCACCCCATTATGACAAGGCCCAAATCCGAATAAAATCAGCTCGATTTTTCGGTTTTTTAATCAAAACCCTGGGAAATAGTGGTCGAATGTTGGAATGGCATACCTCGTTGAATTCGTTACAAAATTCCAACAAAGTGTCATTTACAGAAAAAAAAATTATTTGAAAAATTTTTTCGAAAAGAAATCATGTCCCCCACCCCATTATGACAAGGCCCAAATCCGGATAATATCAGCTCGATTTTTCGGTTTTTTAATCAAAACCCTGGGAAATAGTGGTCGAATGTTGGAATGGCATACCTCGTTGAATTCGTTACAAAACTTCCAACAAAGTGTCAGTTACAGAAAAAAATTATTTGAAAAATTTTTTCGAAAAAAAATCATGACCCCCACCCTTATCACAAGGCTCAAATCCAAAGAAAATCACCTCGATTTTTCGGTTTTTTAATCAAAACCCTGGGAAATAGTGGTCGAATGTTGGAATGGCATACCTCGTTGAATTCGTTACAAAATTTCCAACAAAGTGTCAGTTACAGAAAAAAAAATTATTTGAAAAATTTTTTCGAAAAGAAATCATGTCCCCCACCCCATTATGACAAGGCCCAGTTCCGGATAATATCAGCTCGATTTTTCGGTTTTTTAATCAAAACCCTGGGAAATAGTGGTCGAATGTTGGAATGGCATACCTCGTTGAATTCGTTACAAAATTTCCAACAAAGTGTCAGTTACAGAAAAAAAAATTATTTGAAAAATTTTTTCGAAAAGAAATCATGTCCCCCACCCCATTATGACAAGGCCCAGTTCCGGATAATATCAGCTCGATTTTTAGGTTTTTTAATCAAAACCCTGGGAAATAGTGGTCGAATGTTGGAATGGCATACCTCGTTGAATTCGTTACAAAATTTCCAACAAAGTGTCATTTACAGAAAAAAAAATTATTTGAAAAATTTTTCGAAAAAAAATCATGACCCCACCCCATTATGACAAGGCCCAAATCCGGAAAATATCAGCTCGATTTTTCGGTTTTTTAATCAAAACCCTGGGAAATAGTGGTCGAATGTTGGAATGGCATACCTCGTTGAATTCGTTACAAAATTTCCAACAAAGTGTCATTTACAGAAAAAAAAATTATTTGAAAAATTTTTTCGAAAAGAAATCATGTCCCCCACCCCATTATGACAAGGCCAAAACAGCCGAAAAATATCAGCTCGATTTTTCGGTTTTTTAATCAAAAACCCTGGGAAATAGTGGTCGAATGTTGGAATGGCATACCTCGTTGAATTCGTTACAAAATTTCCAACAAAGTGTCATTTACAGAAAAAAAAATTATTTGAAAAATTTTTTCGAAAAGAAATCATGTCCCCCACCCCATTATGACAAGGCCCAAATCCGGATAAAATCAGCTCGATTTTTCGGTTTTTTAATCAAAACCCTGGGAAATAGTGGTCGAATGTTGGAATGGCATACCTCGTTGAATTCGTTACAAAATTTCCAACAAAGTGTCAGTTACAGAAAAAAAAATTATTTGAAAAATTTTTTCGAAAAGAAATCATGTCCCCCACCCCATTATGACAAGGCCCAAATCCGGATAATATCAGCTCGATTTTTCGGTTTTTTAATCAAAACCCTGGGAAATAGTGGTCGAATGTTGGAATGGCATACCTCGTTGAATTCGTTACAAAATTTCCAACAAAGTGTCATTTACAGAAAAAAAAAATTATTTGAAAAATTTTTTCGAAAAGAAATCATGTCCCCCACCCCATTATGACAAGGCCCAGTTCCGGATAATATCAGCTCGATTTTTCGGTTTTTTAATCAAAACCCTGGGAAATAGTGGTCGAATGTTGGAATGGCATACCTCGTTGAATTCGTTACAAAATTTCCAACAAAGTGTCATTTACAGAAAAGAAAATTATTTGAAAAATTTTTTCGAAAAGAAATCATGTCCCCCACCCCATTATGACAAGGCCCAAATCCGGATAATATCAGCTTGATTTTCGATTTTTTAATCAAAACCCTGGGAAATAGTGGTCGAATGTTGGAATGGCATACCTCGTTGAATTCGTTACAAAATTTCCAACAAAGTGTCATTTACAGAAAAAAAAATTATTTGAAAAATTTTTTCGAAAAGAAATCATGTCCCCACCCCATTATGACAAGGCCCAGTTCCGGATAATATCAGCTCGATTTTTCGGTTTTTAATCAAAACCCTGGGAAATAATGGTCGAATGTTGGAATGGCATACCTCGTTGAATTCGTTACAAAATTTCCAACAAAGTGTCATTTACAGAAAAGAAAATTATTTGAAAAATTTTTTCGAAAAGAAATCATGTCCCCCACCCCATTATGACAAGGCCCAGTTCCGGATAATATCAGCTCGATTTTTAGGTTTTTTAATCAAAACCCTGGGAAATAATGGTCGATTGTTGGAATGGCATACCTCGTTGAATTCGTTACAAAATTTCCAACAAAGTGTCAGTTACAGAAAAAAAAATCATTTGAAAAATTTTTTCGAAAAAAAATCATGTCCCCACCCCATTATGACAAGGCCCAAATCCGAAGATAAATCAGCTCGATTTTTCGGTTTTTTAATCAAAACCCTGGGAAATAGTGGTCGAATGTTGGAATGGCATACCTCGTTGAATTCGTTACAAAATTTCCAACAAAGTGTCATTTACAAAAAAAAAATCATTTGAAAAATTTTTCGAAAAAAATCATGTCCCCACCCTCATTATGACAAGGCCAAATCCGAAGAAAATATCACTCGATTTTTCGGTTTTTTAATCAAAACCCTGGGAAATAGTGGTCGAATGTTGGAATGGCATACCTCGTTGAATTCGTTACAAAATTTCCAACAAAGTGTCAGTTACAGAAAAAAAATCAATTATTTGAAAATTTTTTCGAAAAAAAATCATGACCCCCACCCCATTATGACAAGGCCCAAATCCAAATAAAATCAGCTCGATTTTTCGGTTTTTTAATCAAAACCCTGGGAAATAGTGGTCGAATGTTGGAATGGCATACCTCGTTGAATTCGTTACAAAATTTCCAACAAAGTGTCATTTACAGAAAAAAAAATCATTTAAAAAATTTTTTTCGAAAAGAAATCATGACTCCCACCCTATTATGACAAGGCCCAGTTCTGGATAATGTCAGCTCGATTTTTCGATTTTTTAATTAAAACCCTGGGAAATAGTGGTCGAATGATTCGTTACAAAATTTCCAACAAAGTGTCAGTTACAGAAAAAAAAATTATTTGAAAAATTTTTTCGAAAAGAAATCATGTCTCCCACCCCATTATGACAAGGCCCAAAGCCGGATAATATCAGCTCTATTTTTCGGTTTCTTAATCAAAACCCTGGGAAATAGTGGTCGAGTGTTGGAATGGCATAGCTCGTTGAATTCGTTACAAAATTTCCAACAAAGTGTCATTTACAGAAAAAAAAATTATTTGAAAAATTTTTTCGAAATGAAATCATGTCCCCCACCCCATTATGACAAGGCCCAGTTCCGGATAATATCAGCTCGATTTTTCGGTTTTTTAATCAAAACCCTGGGAAATAGTGGTCGAATGTTGGAATGGCATACCTCGTTGAATTCGTTACAAAATTTCCAACAAAGTGTCATTTACAGAAAAAAAAATTATTTAAAAAAAATTTGAAAATTTTTTTTCGAAAAGAAATCATGTCCCCACACCCATTATTATGACAAGGCCCAGTTCCGGATAATATCAGCTCGATTTTTCGGTTTTTTAATCAAAACCCTGGGAAATAATGGTCGAATGTTGGAATGGCATACCTCGTTGAATTCGTTACAAAATTTTCAACAAAGTGTCAGTTACAGAAAAAAAAATTATTTGAAAAATTTTTTCGAAAAGAAATCATGTCCCCACCCCATTATGACAAGGCCCAGTTCCGGATAATATCAGCTCGATTTTTAGGTTTTTTAATCAAAACCCTGGGAAATAGTGGTCGAATGTTGGAATGGCATACCTCGTTGAATTCGTTACAAAATTTCCAACAAAGTGTCATTTACAGAAAAAAAAAATCATTTAAAAAATTTTTTCGCGAAAAGAAATCCATGGCCTCCCACCCCATTATGACAAGGCCCAGTTCCGGATAATATCAGCTCGATTTTTAGGTTTTTTAATCAAAACCCTGGGAAATAGTGGTCGAATGTTGGAATGGCATACCTCGTTGAATTCGTTACAAAATTTCCAACAAAGTGTCATTTACAGAAAAAAAAAATCATTTAAAAAATTTTTTCCAAAAAAAATCATGTCCCCCACCCCATTATGACAAGGCCCAAATCCGGATAATATCAGCTCGATTTTTCGGTTTTTTAATCAAAACCCTGGGAAATAGTGGTCGAATGTTGGAATGGCATACCTCGTTGAATTCGTTACAAAATTTCCAACAAAGTGTCATTTACAGAAAAAAAAATCATTTGAAAAATTTTTTCGAAAAAAATCATGTCCCCCACCCCATTATGACAAGGCCCAAATCCGGATAAAATCAGCTCGATTTTTCGGTTTTTTAATCAAAACCCTGGGAAATAATGGTCGAATGTTGGAATGGCATACCTCGTTGAATTCGTTACAAAATTTCCAACAAAGTGTCAGTTACAGAAAAAAAAATCATTTGAAAAATTTTTTCGAAAAGAAATCATGTCCCCCACCCCATTATGACAAGGCCCAGTTCCGGATAATATCAGCTCGATTTTTCGGTTTTTTAATCAAAACCCTGGGAAATAGTGGTCGATTGTTGGAATGGCATACCTCGTTGAATTCGTTACAAAATTTCCAACAAAGTGTCATTTACAGAAAAAAAAATTATTTGAAAAATTTTTTCGAAAAGAAATCATGTCCCCCACCCCATTATGACAAGGCCCAGTTCCGGATAATATCAGCTCGATTTTTCGGTTTTTTAATCAAAACCCTGGGAAATAGTGGTCGAATGTTGGAATGGCATACCTCGTTGAATTCGTTACAAAATTTCCAACAAAGTGTCAGTTACAGAAAAAAAAATCATTTGAAAAATTTTTTCGAAAAAAATCATGTCCCCCACCCCATTATGACAAGGCCCAAATCCGAAGAATATCAGCTCGATTTTTCGGTTTTTTAATCAAAACCCTGGGAAATAGTGGTCGAATGTTGGAATGGCATACCTCGTTGAATTCGTTACAAAATTTCCAACAAAGTGTCAGTTACAGAAAAAAAAAATATTTGAAAAATTTTTTCGAAAAGAAATCATGTCCCCCACCCCATTATGACAAGGCCCAGTTCCGGATAATATCAGCTCGATTTTTCGGTTTTTTAATCAAAACCCTGGGAAATAGTGGTCGAATGTTGGAATGGCATACCTAGTTGAATTCGTTACAAAATTTCCAACAAAGTGTCATTTACAGAAAAAACAAAATTATTTAAAACATTTTTTCGACAATAAATCATGTTCCCCACCCCATTATGACAAGGCCCAGATCCGAAGAAAATCACCTCGATTTTTAGGTTTTTTAATCAAAACCCTGGGAAATAGTGGTCGAATGTTGGAATGGCATACCTCGTTGAATTCGTTACAAAATTTCCAACAAAGTGTCATTTACAGAAAAAAAAATTCATTTGAAAAATTTTTTCGAAAAAAAATCATGACCCCACCCCATTATGACAAGGCCCAAATTCCGAAGAAATATCAGCTCGATTTTTCGGTTTTTTAATCAAAACCCGGGAAATAGTGGTCGAATGTTGGAATGGCATACCTCGTTGATTTCGTTACAAAATTTCCAACAAAGTGTCAGTTACAGAAAAAAAAATTATTTGAAAAATTTTTTCGAAAAAAAAACATGACCCCCACCCCATTATGACAAGGCCCAAATCCGAGAAAATATCACTCGATTTTTCGGTTTTTTAATCAAAACCCTGGGAAATAGTGGTCGAATGTTGGAATGGCATACCTCGTTGAATTCGTTACAAAATTTCCAACAAAGTGTCATTTACAGAAAAAAAAATTATTTGAAAAATTTTTTCGAAAAGAAATCATGACCCCACCCCTTTATGACAAAGCCAAAATCCGAAGAAAATCACCTTGATTTTTCGGTTTTTTATTCAAAACTCTGGGAAATAGTGGTCAAATGTTGGAATGGCGTACCTCGTTACAAAATTTCCAACAAAGTGTCAGTTACAGAAAAAAAAATATAATTTGAACAAATTTTTGGAAAAAAAATCATGACCCCACCCCATTATGACAAGGCCCAAATCCGAAGAAAATCACACTCGATTTTTCGGTTTTTTAATCAAAACCCTGGGAAATAGTGGTCGAATGTTGGAATGGCATACCTCGTTGAATTCGTTACAAAATTTCCAACAAAGTGTCATTTACAGAAAAAAAAATTATTTGAAAATTTTTTTCGAAAAGAAATCATGTCCCCCACTCCATTATGGCAAGGCCCAGTTCCGGATAATATCAGCTCGATTTTCGGTTTTTTAATCAAAACCCTGGGAAATAGTGGTCGAATGTTGGAATGGCATACCTCGTTGAATTCGTTACAAAATTTCCAACAAAGTGTCAGTTACAGAAAAAAAAAATTATTTGAAAAATTTTTTCGAAAAGAAATCATGTCCCCCACCCCATTATGACAAGGCCCAGTTCCGGATAATATCAGCTCGATTTTTGGTTTTTTAATCAAAACCCTGGGAAATAGTGGTCGAATGTTGGAATGGCATACCTCGTTGAATTCGTTACAAAATTTCCAACAAAGTGTCATTTACAGAAAAAAAAAATTATTTGAAAAATTTTTTCGAAAAAAAATCATGACCCCCACCCCTTATGACAAGGCCCAAATCCAAAGAAAATCACCTCGATTTTTCGGTTTTTTAATCAAAACCCTGGGAAATAGTGGTCGAATGTTGGAATGGCATACCTCGTTGAATTCGTTACAAAATTTCCAACAAAGTGTCATTTACAGAAAAAAAAATATTTGAAAAATTTTTTCGAAAAGAAATCATGTCCCCCACCCCATTATGACAAGGCCCAGATCCGGATAATATCAGCTCGATTTTCGGTTTTTTAATCAAAACCCTGGGAAATAGTGGTCGAATGTTGGAATGGCATACCTCGTTGAATTCGTTACAAAATTTCCAACAAAGTGTCATTTACAGAAAAAAAATTATTTGAAAAATTTTTTCGAAAAAAAACATGTCCCCCACCCCATTATGACAAGGCCCAAATCCGGAAAAAATCAAGCTCGATTTTTCGGTTTTTTAATCAAAACCCTGGGAAATAATGGTCGATTGTTGGAATGGCATACCTCGTTGAATTCGTTACAAAATTTCCAACAAAGTGTCAGTTACAGAAAAAAAAAATCATTTGAAAAATTTTTTTCGAAAAAAAAACATGACACCCCATTCTTATGACAAGGCCCAAATCCAAGGAAAATCTCAGCTCGATTTTTCGGTTTTTTAATCAAAACCCTGGGAAATAGTGGTCGATGTTGATGTTGGAATGGCATACCTCGTTGAATTCGTTACAAAATTTCCAACAAAGTGTCATTTACAGAAAAAAAAATATTTGAAAAATTTTTTCGAAAAGAAACATGTCCCCACCCCATTATGACAAAGGCCCAAATCCGAAGATAAATCAGCTCGATTTTTCGGTTTTTTAATCAAAACCCTGGGAAATAGTGGTCGAATGTTGGAATGGCATACCTCGTTGAATTCGTTACAAAATTTCCAACAAAGTGTCAGTTACAGAAAAAAAAAATTATTTGAAAATTTTTTCGAAAAAAATCATGACCCCCACCCCATTATGACAAGGCCCAAATCCGGATAAAATCAGCTCGATTTTTCGGTTTTTTAATCAAAACCCTGGGAAATAGTGGTCGAATGTTGGAATGGCATACCTCGTTGAATTCGTTACAAAATTTCCAACAAAGTGTCATTTACAGAAAAAAAAAATCATTTGAAAAATTTTTTCGAAAAAGAAATCATGTCCCCCACCCCATTATGACAAGGCCCAGTTCCGGATAATATCAGCTCGATTTTTCGGTTTTTTAATCAAAACCCTGGGAAATAGTGGTCGAATGTTGGAATGGCATACCTCGTTGAATTCGTTACAAAATTTCCAACAAAGTGTCATTTACAGAAAAAAAAAATTATTTGAAAAATTTTTTTCGAAAAGAAATCATGTCCCCCACCCCATTATGACAAGGCCCAAATCCGGATAATATCAGCTCGATTTTTCGGTTTTTTAATCAAAACCCTGGGAAATAATGGTCGATTGTTGGAATGGCATACCTCGTTGAATTCGTTACAAAATTTCCAAAAAAGTGTCATTTACAGAAAACAAAACTAATTTGAAAAATTTTTTCGAAAAAAAACCATGACCCCCACACTTATGACAAGGTCCAAATCCGAAGAAAATCAGCTTGATTTTTGGGTTTCTTATTCAAAACTTTGGGAAATAGTGGTCGAATGTTGGAATGGCATACCTCGTTGAATTCGTTACAAAATTTCCAACAAAGTGTCATTTACAGAAAAAAAAATTATTTGCAAAATTTTTTCGAAAAGAAATCATGTCCCCCACCCCATTATGACAAGGCCCAGTTCCGGATAATATCAGCTCGATTTTTCGGTTTTTTAATCAAAACCCTGGGAAATAGTGGTCGAATGTTGGACTGGTATACCACGTTGAATTCGTTGCAAAATTTCCAACAAAGTGTCAGTTACGGAAAAAAAAATGATTTGAAAAATTTTTTCGAAAAAAATCCATGACCCCAACCCTATTATGACAAGGCCCAAATCCGGAGAAAATCACCTCGATTTTTCGGTTTTTTAATCAAAACCCTGGGAAATAGTGGTCGAATGTTGGAATGGCATACCTCGTTGAATTCGTTACAAAATTTCCAACAAAGTGTCATTTACAAAAAAAAAATCATTTACAAAATTTTTTCGAAAAGAAATCATGTCCCCACCCCATTATGACAAGGCCCAAATCCGGATAATATCAGCTCGATTTTTCGGTTTCTTAATCAAAACCCTGGGAAATAATGGTCGATTGTTGAAATGGCATACCTAGTTGAATTCGTTACAAAACTTTCAACAAAGTGTTATTTACAGAAATAAAAATCATTTGAAAAATTTTTTCGAAAAGAAATCATGTCCCCACCCCATTATGACAAGGCCCAGTTCCGGATAATATCAGCTCGATTATTCGGTTTTTTAGTCAAATCCCTGGGAAATAGTGGTCGAATGTTGGAATGGCATACCTCGTTGAATTCGTTACAAAATTTCCAACAAAGTGTCATTTACAGAAAAAAAAAAATTATTTAAAAAATTTTTTCCGAAAAAAAATCATGACCCCACCCCATTTTATGACAAAGCCCAAATCCGGAAGAATAACTCGATTTTTCGGTTTTTTAATCAAAACCCTGGGAAATAGTGGTCGAATGTTGGAATGGCATACCTCGTTGAATTCGTTAAAAATTTCCAACAAAGTGTCATTACAGAAAAAAAAATATTTGAAAATTTTTTCGAAAAAAAACATGACCCCATCCCATTATGACAAAGCCAAAATCCGAAGAAAATCACCTCGATTTTTCGGTTTTTTAATCAAAACCCTGGGAAATAGTGGTCGAGTGTTGGAATGGCATACCTCGTTGAATTCGTTACAAAATTTCCAACAAAGTGTCATTTACAGAACAAAAAAATTAATTTAAAAAATTTTTTCGAAAAAAAAACATGACCCCACCCCATTTATGACAATGCCAAAATCCGAAGAAAATCACCTCGATTTTTCGGTTTTTTAATCAAAACCCTGGGAAATAGTGGTCGAGTGTTGGAATGGCATACCTCGTTGAATTCGTTACAAAATTTCCAACAAAGTGTCAGTTACAGAAAAAAAAATGATTTGAAAAATTTTTTTTCAAAAAAAACATGACCCCCACCCTTATGACAAGGCTCAAATCCAAAGAAAATCACCTCGATTTTTCGGTTTTTTAATCAAAACCCTGGGAAATAGTGGTCGAATGTTGGAATGGCATACCTCGTTGAATTCGTTACAAAATTTCCAACAAAGTGTCATTTACAGAAAAAAAATCATTTACAAAATTTTTTCGAAAAGAAATCATGTCCCCACCCCATTATGACAAGGCCCAAAGCCGGATAATATCAGCTCTATTTTTCGGTTTCTTAATCAAAACCCTGGGAAATAATGGTCGATTGTTGGAATGGCATACCTCGTTGAATTCGTTACAAAACTTCCAACAAAGTGTCATTTACAGAAAAAAAAATCATTTGCAAAATTTTTTCGAAAAGAAATCATGTCCCCCACCCCATTATGACAAGGCCCAGTTCCGGATAATATCAGCTCGATTTTTAGGTTTTTTAATCAAAACCCTGGGAAATAGTGGTCGAATGTTGGAATGGCATACCTCGTTGAATTCGTTACAAAATTTCCAACAAAGTGTCATTTACAAAAAAAAAATCATTTAAAAAATTTTTTCGAAAAAAAACATGACCCCATATTTTATGACAAAGCCAAAATCCGAAGAAAATCACCTCGATTTTTCGGTTTTTTAATCAAAACCCTGGGAAATAGTGGTCGAGTGTTGGAATGGCATACCTCGTTGAATTCGTTACAAAATTTCCAACAAAGTGTCAGTTACAGAAAAAACAAATCATTTGAAAAATTTTTTTCGAAAAGAAAAAACATGACCCCAACCCCTTATGACAAGGCTCAAATCCAAAGAAAATCACCTCGATTTTTCGGTTTTTTAATCAAAACCCTGGGAAATAGTGGTCGAATGTTGGAATGGCATACCTCGTTGAATTCGTTACAAAATTTCCAACAAAGTGTCATTTACAGAAAAAAAAACATTTGAAAAATTTTTTCGAAAAGAAATCATGTCCCCCACCCCATTATGACAAGGCCCAAATCCGGATAATATCAGCTCGATTTTTCGGTTTTTTAATCAAAACCCTGGGAAATAGTGGTCGAATGTTGGAATGGCATACCTCGTTGAATTCGTTACAAAATTTCCAACAAAGTGTCATTTACAGAAAAAAAAATCATTTGAAAAATTTTTTCGAAAAAAAACATGACCCCACCCCATTATGACAAGGCCCAAATCCGAAGAAAATCACCTCGATTTTTCGGTTTTTTAATCAAAACCCTGGGAAATAGTGGTCGATTGTTGGAATGGCATACCTCGTTGAATTCGTTACAAAATTTCCAACAAAGTGTCAGTTACAGAAAAAACAAATCATTTGAAAAATTTTTTCCAAAAAAAAAACATGACCCCACCCATTATGACAAGGCTCAAATCCAAAGAAAATCTCCTCGATTTTTCGGTTTTTTAATCAAAACCCTGGGAAATAGTGGCCGAATGTTGGAATGGCATACCTCGTTAAATTCGTTACAAAATTTCCAACAAAGTGTCATTCACAGAAAAAAAAATCATTTACAAAATTTTTTCGAAAAGAAATCATGTCCCCACCCCATTATGACAAGGCCCAAAATCGGATAATATCAGCTCTATTTTTCGGTTTCTTAATCAAAACCCTGGGAAATAGTGTTCGAGTGTTGGAATGGCATACGTCGTTGAATTCGTTACAAAATTTCCAACAAAGTGTCAGTTACGAAAAAAACACATCATTTGAAAAATTTTTTAAGAAAAACAAATTATCCCCACCCCATTATGACAAGGCCCAAATCCAAAGAAAATCACCTCGATTTTTCGGTTTTTTAATCAAAACCCTGGGAAATAGTGGTCGAATGTTGGAATGGCATACCTCGTTGAATTCGTTACAAAATTTCCAACAAAGTGTCAGTTACAGAAAAAAAAAATCATTTGAAAAATTTTTTTCCAAAATAAAACATGACCCCCACTTCTTATGACAAGGCTCAAATCCAAAGAAAATCAGCTCGATTTTTCGGTTTTTTAATCAAAACCCTGGGAAATAGTGGTCGAATGTTGTAATGGCAAACCTCGTTAAATTCGTTACATAATTTCTAACAAAGTGTGATTTACAGAAAAAAATTTGAAAAATGTTTTCGACAAGAAGTCATGTCCCCCACTCCATTATGACAAGGCCCAGATCCGGATAATATCAGCTCTATTTTTCGGTTTCTTAATCAAAACCCTGGGAAATAGTGGTCGAGTGTTGGAATGGCATACCTCGTTGAATTCGTTACAAAATTTCCAACAAAGTATCAGTTACAGAAAAAACGAATCATTTAAAAAATTTTTTCCAAAAAAAAACATGACCCCCACCCTTATGACAAGGCTCAAATCCAAAGAAAATCACCTCGATTTTTCGGTTTTTTAATCAAAACCCTGGGAAATAGTGGTCGAATGTTGGAATGGCATACCTCGTTGAATTCGTTACAAAATTTCCAACAAAGTGTCATTTACAGAAAAAAAAATATTTGAAAATTTTTTCGAAAAAAACATGACCCCCACCCCATTATGACAAGGCCCAAATCCAAAGATAATATCACCTCGATTTTTCGGTTTTTTAATCAAAACCCTGGGAAATAGTGGTCGAGTGTTGGAATGGCATACCTCGTTGAATTCGTTACAAAATTTCCAACAAAGTGTCATTTACAGAAAAAAATTTAAATTTTACAGAAAAAAAAATCATGACCCCATCATTATGGAAAAAATCACCTCGATTTTTCGGTTTTTTAATCAAAACCCTGGGAAATAGTGGTCGAATGTTGGAATGGCATACCTCGTTGAATTCGTTACAAAATTTCCAACAAAGTGTCAGTTACAGAAAAAAAAAATCATTTGAAAATTTTTTTCAAAAAAAAACATGACCCCACCCCTTATGACAAGGCTCAAATCCAAAGAAAATCACCTCGATTTTTCGGTTTTTAATCAAAACCCTGGGAAATAGTGGTCGAATGTTGGAATGGCATACCTCGTTGAATTCGTTACAAAATTTCCAACAAAGTGTCATTTACAGAACAAAAAAATGCATTTAAAAAATTTTTTCGAAAAAAAACATTACCCCACCCCATTATGACAAAGCCAAAATCCGAAGAAAATCACCTCGATTTTTCGGTTTTTTATTCAAAACCCTGGGAAATAGTGGTCGAGTGTTGGAATGGCATACCTCGTTGAATTCGTTACAAAATTTCCAACAAAGTGTCAATTACAGAAAAAAAAATCATTTGAAAAATTTTTTCGAAAATAAAAACATGACCCCCACCCCATTATGACAAGGCTCAAATCCGAAGAAAATCACCTCGATTTTTCGGTTTTTTAATCAAAACCCTGGGAAATAGTGGTCGAATGTTGGAATGGCATACCTCGTTGAATTCGTTACAAAATTTCCAACAAAGTGTCATTTACAGAAAAAAAATCATTTGAAAAATTTTTTTCGAAAAGAAATCATGTCCCCCACCCCATTATGACAAGGCCCAAATCCGGATAATATCAGCTCGATTTTTCGGTTTTTTAATCAAAACCCTGGGAAATAATGGTCGAATGTTGGAATGGCATACCTCGTTGAATTCGTTACAAAATTTCCAACAAAGTGTCATTTACAGAAAAAAATCAAATTTACAAAATTTTTTTCGAAAAAAACATGACCCCCACCCCATTATGACAAGGCTCAAATCCAAAAAAAATCACCTCGATTTTTCGGTTTTTTAATCAAAACCCTGGGAAATAGTGGTCGAATGTTGGAATGGCATACCTCGTTGAATTCGTTACAAAATTTCCAACAAAGTGTCATTTACAGAAAAAAAAATCATTTGAAAAATTTTTTCGAAAAAAAATCATGTCCCCCACCCCATTATGACAAGGCCCAAATCCGAAGATAATATCAGCTCGATTTTTCGGTTTTTAATCAAAACCCTGGGAAATAGTGGTCGAATGTTGGAATGGCATACCTCGTTGAATTCGTTACAAAATTTCCAACAAAGTGTCATTTACAGAAAAAAAAATCATTTAAAAAATTTTTTCGAAAAAAAATCATGACCCCCACCCCATTATGACAAGGCCCAAATCCGGATAAAATCACCTCGATTTTTCGGTTTTTTAATCAAAACCCTGGGAAATAGTGGTCGAATGTTGGAATGGCATACCTCGTTAAATTCGTTACAAAATTTCCAACAAAGTGTCATTCACAGAAAAAAAATCATTTACAAAATTTTTTCGAAAAGAAATCATGTCCCCACCCCATTATGACAAGGCCCAAAGCCGGATAATATCAGCTCTATTTTTCGGTTTCTTAATCAAAACCCTGGGAAATAGTGGTCGAATGTTGGAATGGCATACCTCGTTGAATTCGTTACAAAATTTCCAACAAAGTATCAGTTACAGAAAAATCGAATCATTTGAAAAATTTTTTCCAAAAAAAAACATGACCCCCACCGTTATGACAAGGCTCAAATCCAAAGAAAATCACCTCGATTTTTCGGTTTTTTAATCAAAACCCTGGGAAATAGTGGTCGAATGTTGGAATGGCATACCTCGTTGAATTCGTTACAAAATTTCCAACAAAGTATCAGTTACAGAAAAAACGAATCATTTGAAAAATTTTTTCCAAAAAAAAACATGACCCCCACCCTTATGACAAGGCTCAAATCCAAAGAAAATCACCTCGATTTTTCGGTTTTTTAATCAAAACCCTGGGAAATAGTGGTCGAATGTTGGAATGGCATACCTCGTTGAATTCGTTACAAAATTTCCAACAAAGTGTCATTTACAGAAAAAAAAATCATTTGAAAAATTTTTTCGAAAAAAAATCATGTCCCCACCCCATTATGACAAGGCCCAGATCCGGATAATATCAGCTCGATTTTTGGTTTTTTAATCAAAACCCTGGGAAATAGTGGTCGAATGTTGGAATGGCATACCTCGTTGAATTCGTTACAAAATTTCCAACAAAGTGTCATTTACAGAAAAAAAATCATTTAAAAATTTTTTCGAAAAAAAATCATGTCCCCACCCCATTATGACAAGGCCCAAATCCGGATAATATCAGCTCTATTTTTCGGTTTTTTAATCAAAACCCTGGGAAATAGTGGTCGAATGTTGGAATGGCATACCTCGTTGAATTCGTTACAAAATTTCCAACAAAGTGTCATTTACAGAAAAAAAAATCATTTGAAAAATTTTTTCGAAAAAAAATGACCCCATCCCTTATGACAAGGCTCAAAATCCAAAGAAAATCACCTCGATTTTTCGGTTTTTTAAACTAAAAAACCCTGGGAAATAGTGGTCGAATGTTGGAATGGCATACCTCGTTGAATTCGTTACAAAATTTCCAACAAAGTGTCAGTTACAGAAAAAAAAATCATTTGAAAAATTTTTTCGATAAAAAAAACATGACCCCCACCCCATTATGACAAGGCTCAAATCCAATAAAATCAGCTCGATTTTTCGGTTTTTAATCAAAACCCTGGGAAATAGTGGTCGAATGTTGGAATGGCATACCTCGTTGAATTCGTTACAAAATTTCCAACAAAGTGTCATTTACAGAAAAAAAAACATTTAAAAAATTTTTTTCGAAAAAAAACATGACCCCCACCCCATTTTATGACAAAGGCCCAAATCCGAAGAAAATCACCTCGATTTTTCGGTTTTTTAATCAAAACCCTGGGAAATAGTGGTCGAATGTTGGAATGGCATACCTCGTTGAATTCGTTACAAAATTTCCAACAAAGTGTCAGTTACAGAAAAAAAAATCATTTGAAAAATTTTTTCCAAAAAAAAACATGACCCCCACCCTTATGACAAGGCTCAAATCCAAAGAAAATCAGCTCGATTTTCGATTTTTTAATCAAAACCCTGGGAAATAGTGGTCGAATGTTGGAATGGCATACATCGTTGAATTCGTTACAAAATTTCCAACAAAGTGTCATTTACAGAAAAAAAAATCATTTAAAAAATTTTTTTGAAAAAAAACATGACCCCACCCCATTTTATGACAAGGCCCAAATCCGAAGAAAATCACCTCGATTTTTCGGTTTTTTAATCAAAACCCTGGGAAATAGTGGTCGAATGTTGGAATGGCATACCTCGTTGAATTCGTTACAAAATTTCCAACAAAGTGTCATTTACAGAAAAAAAAATCATTTACAAAATTTTTTCGAAAAGAAATCATGTCCCCACCCCATTATGACAAGGCCCAAAGCCGGATAATATCAGCTCTATTTTTCGGTTTCTTAATCAAAACCCTGGGAAATAATGGTCGATTGTTGAAATGGCATACCTAGTTGAATTCGTTACAAAAATTCCAACAAAGTGTCATTTACAGAAAAAAAAAATCATTTGTAACATTTTTTCGAAAAAAAACATGACCCCATCCCTTATGACAAAGCCAAAATCCGAAGAAAATCACCTCGATTTTTCGGTTTTTTAATCAAAACCCTGGGAAATAGTGGTCGAATGTTGGAATGGCATACCTCGTTGAATTCGTTACAAAATTTCCAACAAAGTGTCAGTTACAGAAAAAAAAATTATTTGAAAAATTTTTTCGAAAAGAAATCATGTCCCCCACCCCATTATGACAAGGCCCAGATCCGGATAATATCAGCTCGATTTTTAGGTTTTTTAATCAAAACCCTGGGAAATAGTGGTCGAATGTTGGAATGGCATACCTCGTTGAATTCGTTACAAAATTTCCAACAAAGTGTCATTTACAGAAAAAAAAATCATTTAAAAAATTTTTTCGAAAAAAATCATGACCCCACCCCATTATGACAAGGCCCAAACCGAAAATATCAGCTCGATTTTTCGGTTTTTTAATCAAAACCCTGGGAAATTGAATTAATGGCATACCTCGTTGAATTCGTTACAAAATTTCCAACAAAGTGTTCAGTTACAGAAAAAAATATTTTGAAAAATTTTTTCGAAAAAAATGACCCCCACCCTTATGACAAGGCTCAAATCCAAAGAAAATCACCTCGATTTTTCGGTTTTTAATCAAAACCCTGGGAAATAGTGGTCGAATGTTGGAATGGCATACCTCGTTGAATTCGTTACAAAATTTCCAACAAAGTGTCATTTACAGAAAAAAAAATTATTTGAAAAATTTTTTCGAAATGAAATCATGTCCCCCACCCCATTATGACAAGGCCCAGATCCGGATAATATCAGCTTGATTTTCGATTTTTTAATCAAAACCCTGGGAAATAGTGGTCGAATGTTGGAATGGCATACATCGTTGAATTCGTTACAAAATTTCCAACAAAGTGTCATTTACAGAAAAAAAATTATTTGAAAAATTTTTCGAAAAGAAATCATGTCCCCCACCCCATTATGACAAGGCCCAGATCCGGATAATATCAGCTTGATTTTCGATTTTTTAATCAAAACCCTGGGAAATAGTGGTCGAATGTTGGAATGGCATACATCGTTGAATTCGTTACAAAATTTCCACAAAAGTGTCATTTACAAAAAAAAAATCATTTGCAAAATTTTTTCGAAAAAAAACATGACCCCACCCCATTATGACAAGGCCAAAATCCGAAGAAAATCACCTCGATTTTTCGGTTTTTTTACTCAAAACCCTGGGAAATAGTGGTCGAGTGTTGGAATGGCATACCTCGTTGAATTCGTTACAAAATTTCCAACAAAGTGTCAGTTACAGAAAAAAAAAATCATTTAAAAATTTTTTCGAAAAAAAAACATGACCCCCACCCTTATGACAAGGCTCAAATCCAAAGAAAATCACCTCGATTTTTCGGTTTTTTAATCAAAACCCTGGGAAATAGTGGTCGAATGTTGGAATGGCATACCTCGTTGAATTCGTTACAAAATTTCCAATAAAGTATCAGTTACAAAAAAAAAAATCATTTGGAAAATTTTTTCCAAAATAAAAACATGACCCCCACCCCTTATGACAAGGCCCAAATCCAAAGAAAATCTCACTCTATTTTTCGGTTTTTTAATCAAAACCCTGGGAAATAGTGGTCGAATGTTGGAATGGCAAACCTCGTTGAATTCGTTACAAAATTTCCAACAAAGTGTCATTTACAGAAAAAAAAATTATTTGAAAAATTTTTTCGAAAAAAAATCATGTCCCCCACCCCGTTAAGACAAGGCCCAGATCCGGATAATATCAGCTCGATTTTTGGTTTTTTAATCAAAACCCTGGGAAATAGTGGTCGAATGTTGGAATGGCATACCTCGTTGAATTCGTTACAAAATTTCCAACAAAGTGTCATTTACAGAAAAAAAAATCATTTACAAAATTTTTTCGAAAAGAAATCATGTCCCCACCCCATTATGACAAGGCCCAAAGCCGGATAATATCAGCTCGATTTTTCGGTTTCTTAATCAAAACCCTGGGAAATAGTGGTCGAATGTTGGAATGGCATACCTCGTTGAATTCGTTACAAAATTTCCAACAAAGTGTCATTTACAGAAAAAAAATCATTTGTAACATTTTTTCGAAAAAAACATGACCCCATCCCTTATGACAAAGCCAAAATCCAAAGAAAATCACCTCGATTTTTCGGTTTTTTATTCAAAACCCTGGGAAATAGTGGTCGAGTGTTGGAATGGCATACCTCGTTGAATTCGTTACAAAATTTCCAACAAAGTATCAGTTACAGAAAAAACGAATCATTTGAAAAATGTTTTCCAAAAAAAAACATGACCCCCACCCTTATGACAAGGCTCAAATCCACAGAAAATCAGCTCGATTTTCGATTTGTTAATCAAAACCCTGGGAAATAGTGGTCAAATGTTGGAATAGCATACATCGTTGAATTCGTTACAAAATTTCCACAAAAGTGTCATTTACAGAAAAAAAAACCATTTAGAAAATTTTTTCGAAAAAAAACATGACCCCATTTTTTATGACAAAGCCAAAATTCGAAGAAAATCACCTCGATTTTTCGGTTTTTTAATCAAAACCCGGGAAATAGTGGTCGAATGTTGGAATGGCATACCTCGTTGAATACATTTACAGAAAGAAAAATCATTTACAAATTTTTTTCGAAAAGAAATCATGTCCCCACCCCATTATGGCAAGGCCCAAAGCCGGATAATATCAGCTCTATTTTTCGGTTTCTTAATCAAAACCCTGGGAAATAATGGTCGATTGTTGAAATGGCATACCTAGTTGAATTCGTTACAAAAATTCCAACAAAGTGTCATTTACAGAAAAAACAAATCATTTGTAACATTTTTTCGAAAAAAAACATGACCCCATCCCTTAGGTCAAAGCCAAAATCCGAAGAAAATCACCTCGATTTTTTGGTTTTTTGTCGAATTTTGGAATGGCATACCTCGTTGAATTCGTTACAAAATTTCCAACAAAGTGTCAGTTACAGAAAAAAAAATTATTTGAAAAATTTTTTCGAAAAGAAATCATGTCCCCCACCCCATTATGACAAGGCCCAAAGCCGGATAATATCAGCTCGATTTTTAGGTTTTTTAATCAAAACCCTGAGAAATAGTGGTCGAATGTTGGAATGGCATACCTCGTTGAATTCGTTACAAAATTTCCACAAAAGTGTCATTTACAGAACAAAAAAATGCATTTAAAAAATTTTTTCGAAAAAAAACATGACCCCATATTTTATGACAAAGCCAAAATCCGAAGAAAATCACCTCGATTTTTCGGTTTTTTAATCAAAACCCTGGGAAATAGTGGTCGAATGTTGGAATGGCATACCTCGTTGAATTCGTTACAAAATTTCCAACAAAGTGTCATTTACAGAAAAAAAAATTATTTAAAAATTTTTATTTTTTTTAAAAAATCATGACCCCCACCCCTTATGACAAAGCCAAAATCCGAAGAAAATCACCTCGATTTTTCGGTTTTTTAATCAAAACCCTGGGAAATAGTGGTCGAATGTTGGAATGGCATACCTCGTTGAATTCGTTACAAAATTTCCAACAAAGTGGCATTTCCAGAAAAAAAATATCAATTGAAAAATTTTTTCGAAAAGAAATCATGTTCCCCACCCCATTATGACAAGGCCCAAATCCGGATTATATCAGCTCGATTTTTCGGTTTTTTAATCAAAACCCTGGAACATAGTGGTCGAATGTGGGGATGGCCATACCTCGTTGAATTCGTTACAAAATTTCCAACAAAGTGTCATTTACAGAAAAAAAAATCATTTAAAAAATTTTTTCGAAAAAAAATCATGTCCCCCACCCCATTATGACAAGGCCCAAATCCGGATAAAATCAGCTCGATTTTTCGGTTTTTTAATCAAAACCCTGGGAAATAGTGGTCGAATGTTGGAATGGCATACCTCGTTGAATTCGTTACAAAATTTCCAACAAAGTGTCATTTACAGAAAAAAAATCATTTGAAAAATTTTTTTCGAAAAAAAACATGACCCCACCCCTTATGACAAGGCCCAAATCCAAAGAAAATCACCTCGATTTTTCGGTTTTTTAATCAAAACCCTGGGAAATAGTGGTCGAATGTTGGAATGGCATACCTCGTTGAATTCGTTACAAAATTTCCAACAAAGTGTCATTTACAGAAAAAAAATCATTTGAAAAATTTTTTTCGAAAAAAAAACATGACCCCCACCCCATTATGACAAGGCCCAAATCCGAAGAAAATCAGCTCGATTTTTCGGTTTTTTAATCAAAACCCTGGGAAATAGTGGTCGAATGTTGGAATGGCATACCTCGTTGAATTCGTTACAAAATTTCCAACAAAGTGTCATTTACAGAAAAAAAAAATTTTAAAAATTTTTTCGAAAAAAAACATGACCCCACCCCATTATGACAAGGCCCAAATCCGGATAAAATCACCTCGATTTTTCGGTTTTTTAATCAAAACCCTGGGAAATAGTGGTCGAGTGTTGGAATGGCATACCTCGTTGAATTCGTTACAAAATTTCCAACAAAGTGTCATTTACAGAAAAAAAAATCATTTGAAAAATTTTTTCGAAAAAAACATGACCCCCACCCCATTATGACAAGGCCCAAATCCAAAGAAAATCAGCTCGATTTTTCGGTTTTTTAATCAAAACCCTGGGAAATAGTGGTCGAATGTTGGAATGGCATACCTCGTTGAATTCGTTACAAAATTTCCAACAAAGTGTCATTTACAGAAAAAAAAATTATTTACAAATTTTTTTCGAAAAGAAATCATGACCCCACCCCATTATGACAAAGGCCCAAATCCGAAGAAAATCAGCTCGATTTTTCGGTTTTTTAATCAAAACCCTGGGAAATAGTGGTCGAATGTTGGAATGGCATACCTCGTTGAATTCGTTACAAAATTTCCAACAAAGTGTCATTTACAGAAAAAAAAATCATTTGCAAAAATTTTTTCGAAAAGAAATCATGTCCCCACCCCATTATGACAAGGCCCAAATCCGGATAATATCAGCTCGATTTTTCGGTTTTTAATCAAAACCCTGGGAAATAGTGGTCGATTGTTGGAATGGCATACCTCGTTGAATTCGTTACAAAATTTCCAACAAAGTGTCATTTACAGAAAAAAAAATCATTTGTAAAATTTTTTCGAAAAAAAACATGACCCCACCCCATTATGACAAGGCCCAAATCCGAAGAAAATCACCTCGATTTTTGGTTTTTTAATCAAAACCCTGGGAAATAGTGGTCGAATGTTGGAATGGCATACCTCGTTGAATTCGTTACAAAATTTCCAACAAAGTGTCATTTACAGAAAAAAAAATCATTTAAAAAAATTTTTCGAAAAAAACATGACCCCACCCCATTATGACAAGGCCCAAATCGACCGGAAAAAATCACCTCGATTTTTCGGTTTTTTAATCAAAACCCTGGGAAATAGTGGTCGATTGTTGGAATGGCATACCTCGTTGAATTCGTTACAAAATTTCCAACAAAGTGTCATTTACAGAAAAAAAAAATCATTTGAAAATTTTTTTCGAAAAAAAATCATGTCCCCACCCCATTATGACAAGGCCCAAATCCAAGGAAAAAATCACCTCGATTTTTCGGTTTTTTAATCAAAACCCTGGGAAATAGTGGTCGAATGTTGGAATGGCATACCTCGTTGAATTCGTTACAAAATTTCCAACAAAGTGTCATTTACAGAAAAAAAAATCATTTGAAAAATTTTTTCGAAAAGAAATCATGTCCCCACCCCATTATGACAAGGCCCAAATCCGGATAATATCAAAATCACCTCGATTTTTCGGTTTTTTAATCAAAACCCTGGGAAATAGTGGTCGAATGTTGGAATGGCATACCTCGTTGAATTCGTTACAAAATTTCCAACAAAGTGTCATTTACAGAAAAAAAATCATTTAAAAATTTTTTCGAAAAGAAATCATGTCCCCCACCCCATTATGACAAGGCCCAAATCCGGATAATATCAGCTCGATTTTTCGGTTTTTTAATCAAAACCCTGGGAAATAGTGGTCGAATGTTGGAATGGCATACCTCGTTGAATTCGTTACAAAATTTCCAACAAAGTGTCATTTACAGAAAAAAAAATCATTTGAAAAATTTTTTTTCCGAAAAAAAACATGACCCCCACCCCATTATGACAAGGCTAAAATCCGAAGAAAATCACCTCGATTTTTCGGTTTTTTAATCAAAACCCTGGGAAATAGTGGTCGAATGTTGGAATGGCATACCTCGTTGAATTCGTTACAAAATTTCCAACAAAGTGTCAGTTACAGAAAAAAAAATCATTTGAAAAATTTTTTCGAAAAAAAACATGACCCCCACCCCATTATGACAAGGCTCAAATCCGAAGAAAATCAGCTCGATTTTTCGGTTTTTTAATCAAAACCCTGGGAAATAGTGGTCGAATGTTGGAATGGCATACCTCGTTGAATTCGTTACAAAATTTCCAACAAAGTGTCATTTACAGAAAAAAAAATTATTTGAAAATTTTTTTCGAAAAAAAATCATGACCCCCACCCCATTATGACAAGGCCCAAATCCGAAGAAAATCAGCTCGATTTTTCGGTTTTTTAATCAAAACCCTGGGAAATAGTGGTCGAATGTTGGAATGGCATACCTCGTTGAATTCGTTACAAAATTTCCAACAAAGTGTCATTTACAGAAAAAAAAATCATTTACAAAATTTTTTCGAAAAGAAATCATGTCCCCACCCCATTATGACAAGGCCCAAAATCCGGATAATATCAGCTCTATTTTTCGGTTTTTAATCAAAACCCTGGGAAATAGTGGTCGAATGTTGGAATGGCATACCTCGTTGAATTCGTTACAAAATTTCCAACAAAGTGTCATTTACAGAAAAAAAAAATCATTTGAAAATTTTTTTCGAAAAAAAACATGACCCCACCCCATTATGACAAGGCCCAAATCCGAAGAAAATCACCTCGATTTTTCGGTTTTTTAATCAAAACCCTGGGAAATAGTGGTCGAATGTTGGAATGGCATACCTCGTTGAATTCGTTACAAAATTTCCAACAAAGTGTCATTTACAGAAAAAAAAATTATTTGAAAATTTTTTTCGAAAAAAAATCATGACCCCACCCCATTATGACAAGGCCCAAATCCAAAGAAAATCACCTCGATTTTTCGGTTTTTTAATCAAAACCCTGGGAAATAGTGGTCGAATGTTGGAATGGCATACCTCGTTGAATTCGTTACAAAATTTCCAACAAAGTGTCATTTACAGAAAAAAAAATCATTTACAAAATTTTTTCGAAAAGAAATCATGTCTCTCACCCCATTATGACAAGTCCCAAAGCCGGAGACTATCAGCTCGATTTTTCGGTTTCTTAATCAAAACCCTGGGAAATAGTGGTCGAATGTTGGAATGGCATACCTCGTTGAATTCGTTACAAAATTTCCAACAAAGTGTCATTTACAAAAAAACAAATCATTTGTAAAATTTTTCGAAAAAAAATCATGACCCCCACCCTTCATGACAAGGCTCAAATCCAAAGAAAATCACCTCGATTTTTCGGTTTTTAATCAAAACCCTGGGAAATAGTGGTCGAATGTTGGAATGGCATACCTCGTTGAATTCGTTACAAAATTTCCAACAAAGTGTCATTTACAGAAAAAAAATTATTTGAAAAATTTTTTCGAAAAAAAATCATGTCCCCACCCCATTATGACAAGGCCAAAATCCGGATAAAATCAGCTCGATTTTTCGGTTTTTTAATCAAAACCCTGGGAAATAGTGGTCGAGTGTTGGAATGGCATACCTCGTTGAATTCGTTACAAAATTTCCAACAAAGTGTCATTTACAGAAAAAAAAAATCATTTGAAAAATTTTTTCGAAAAAAAACATGACCCCACACCCTTATGACAAGGCCCAAATCCAAAGAAAATCAGCTCGATTTTTCGGTTTTTTAATCAAAACCCTGGGAAATAGTGGTCGAATGTTGGAATGGCATACCTCGTTGAATTCGTTACAAAATTTCCAACAAAGTGTCATTTACAGAAAAAAAAATCATTTACAAAATTTTTTCGAAAAAAAACATGACCCCATCCCTTATGACAAAGCCAAAATCCGAAGAAAATCACCTCGATTTTTCGGTTTTTTAATCAAAACCCTGGGAAATAGTGGTCGAGTGTTGGAATGGCATACCTCGTTGAATTCGTTACAAAATTTCCAACAAAGTGTCATTTACAGAAAAAAAAATCATTTACAAAATTTTTTCGAAAAGAAATCATGTCCCCACCCCATTATGACAAGGCCCAAAGCCGGATAATATCAGCTCTATTTTTCGGTTTCTTAATCAAAACCCTGGGAAATAATGGTCGATTGTTGAAATGGCATACCTAGTTGAATTCGTTACAAAAATTTCAACAAAGAGTCATTTACAGAAAAAACAAATCATTTGTAACATTTTTTCGAAAAAAATCATGTCCCCCACCCCATTATGACAAGGCCCAAATCCGAAGAAAATCACCTCGATTTTTCGGTTTTTTAATCAAAACCCTGGGAAATAGTGGTCGAATGTTGGAATGGCATACCTCGTTGAATTCGTTACAAAATTTCCAACAAAGTGTCATTTACAGAAAAAAAAATCATTTGAAAAATTTTTTCGAAAAGAAACATGACCCCCACCCCATTATGACAAGGCCCAAATCCAAGGATAATATCAGCTCGATTTTTCGGTTTTTTAATCAAAACCCTGGGAAATAGTGGTCGAATGTTGGAATGGCATACCTCGTTGAATTCGTTACAAAATTTCCAACAAAGTGTCATTTACAGAAAAAAAAATCATTTGAAAAATTTTTTCGAAAAAAAACATGTCCCCCACCCCATTATGACAAGGCCCAAAATCCGAAGAAAATCACCTCGATTTTTCGGTTTTTTAATCAAAACCCTGGGAAATAGTGGTCGAATGTTGGAATGGCATACCTCGTTGAATTCGTTACAAAATTTCCAACAAAGTGTCATTTACAGAAAAAAAAATCATTTGAA
Organism: Drosophila carrolli; assembly: GCA_018152295.1. Taxonomy (NCBI): domain Eukaryota; kingdom Metazoa; phylum Arthropoda; class Insecta; order Diptera; family Drosophilidae; genus Drosophila; species Drosophila carrolli. Next base: position 76,139 of record JAECXJ010000050.1, on the reverse strand, counting down.
AAATTTTTTCGAAAAAAAATCATGACCCCACCCCATTATGACAAGGCCCAAATCCGAAAGAAAATCAGCTCGATTTTTCGGTTTTTTAATCAAAACCCTGGGAAATAGTGGTCGAATGTTGGAATGGCATACCTCGTTGAATTCGTTACAAAATTTCCAACAAAGTGTCATTTACAGAAAAAAAAATTTTTTAAAAATTTTTTTCGAAAAAAAACATGACCCCACCCCTTTATCACAAGGCCCAAATCCAAAGAAAATCACCTCGATTTTTCGGTATTTTAATCAAAACCCTGGGAAATAGTGGTCGAATGTTGGAATGGCATACCTCGTTGAAATCGTTACAAAATTTCCAACAAAGTGTCATTTACAGGAAAAATCATTTACAAAATTTTTTCGAAAAGAAATCATGTCCCCACCCCATTATGACAAGGCCCAAAGCCGGATAATATCAGCTCTATTTTTCGGTTTCTTAATCAAAACCCTGGGAAATAATGGTCGATTGTTGGAATGGCATACCTCGTTGAATTCGTTACAAAATTTCCAACAAAGTGTCATTTACAGAAAAAAAAATCATTTGTAACATTTTTTCGAAAAAAAAACATGACCCCCACCCCTTATGACAAGGCCCAAATCCGAAGAAAATCACCTCGATTTTTCGGTTTTTTAATCAAAACCCTGGGAAATAGTGGTCGAATGTTGGAATGGCATACCTCGTTGAATTCGTTACAAAATTTCCAACAAAGTGTCATTTACACAAAAAAAAATTATTTGAAAAATTTTTTCGAAAAGAAATCATGTCCCCACCCCATTATGACAAGGCCCAAAGCCGGATAATATCAGCTCTATTTTTCGGTTTTTTAATCAAAACCCTGGGAAATAGTGGTCGAATGTTGGAATGGCATACCTCGTTGAATTCGTTACAAAATTTCCAACAAAGTGTCATTTACAGAAAAAAAAAATCATTTACAAAATTTTTTTCGAAAAGAAATCATGTCCCCCACCCCATTATGACAAGGCCCAAAGCCGGATAATATCAGCTCTATTTTTTGGTTTTTTAATCAAAACCCTGGGAAATAATGGTCGATTGTTGGAATGGCATACCTCGTTGAATTCGTTACAAAATTTCCAACAAAGTGTCATTTACAGAAAAAAAATTCATTTGAAAAATTTTTTTCGAAAAAAAACATGACCCCCCACCCCATTATGCCAAGGCAAATCCGGAAAAAATCAGCTCGATTTTTCGGTTTTTTAATCAAAACCCTGGGAAATAGTGGTCGAATGTTGGAATGGCATACCTCGTTGAATTCGTTACAAAATTTCCAACAAAGTGTCATTTACAGAAAAAAAATCATTTGAAAAATTTTTTCGAAAAGAAAACATGACCCCCACCCTTATGACAAGGCACCAAACCGAAGAAAATCACCTCGATTTTTCGGTTTTTTAATCAAAACCCTGGGAAATAGTGGTCGAATGTTGGAATGGCATACCTCGTTGAATTCGTTACAAAATTTCCAACAAAGTGTCATTTACAGAAAAAAAAATCATTTGAAAAATTTTTTCCGAAAAGAAAACATGTCCCCACCCCATTATGACAAGGCCCAAATCCGGATAAAATCAGCTCGATTTTTCGGTTTTTAATCAAAACCCTGGGAAATAGTGGTCGAATGTTGGAATGGCATACCTCGTTGAATTCGTTACAAAATTTCCAACAAAGTGTCATTTACAGAAAAAAAAATCATTTGAAAAATTTTTTCGAAAAAAAAACATGACCCCCACCCCTTATGACAAGGCTCAAATCCAAAGAAAATCAGCTCGATTTTTCGGTTTTTTAATCAAAACCCTGGGAAATAGTGGTCGAATGTTGGAATGGCATACCTCGTTGAATTCGTTACAAAATTTCCAACAAAGTGTCATTTACAGAAAAAAAAATCATTTAAAAAATTTTTTCGAAAAAAAACATGACCCCACCCCATTATGACAAGGCCCAAAATCCGAAGAAAATCACCTCGATTTTTCGGTTTTTTAATCAAAACCCTGGGAAATAGTGGTCGAATGTTGGAATGGCATACCTCGTTGAATTCGTTACAAAATTTCCAACAAAGTGTCATTTACAGAAAAAAAATCATTTACAAAATTTTTTCGAAAAGAAATCATGTCCCCCACCCCATTATGACAAGGCCCAAAGCCGGATAATATCAGCTCGATTTTTCGGTTTTTTAATCAAAATCCTGGGAAATAGTGGTCGATTGTTGGAATGGCATACCTCGTTGAATTCGTTACAAAATTTCCAACAAAGTGTCATTTACAAAAAAAAAAATCATTTGAAACATTTTTTCGAAAAAAAACATGACCCCATCCCTTATGACAAGGCCCAAATCCGAAGAAAATCACCTCGATTTTTCGGTTTTTTAATCAAAACCCTGGGAAATAGTGGTCGATTGTTGGAATGGCATACCTCGTTGAATTCGTTACAAAATTTCCAACAAAGTGTCATTTACAAAAAAAAAAATTATTTGAAAAATTTTTTCGACAAGAAATCATGTCCCCCACCCCATTATGACAAGGCCCAAAGCCGGATAATATCAGCTCGATTTTTCGGTTTTTTAATCAAAATCCTGGGAAATAGTGGTCGAATGTTGGAATGGCATACCTCGTTGAATTCGTTACAAAATTTCCAACAAAGTGTTATTTAGAGAAAAAAAAATGATTACAACATTTTTTCGAAAACAAATCATGTCCCCACCCCATTATGACAAGGCCCAAATCCGAAGAAAATCACCTCGATTTTTCGGTTTTTTAATCAAAACCCTGGGAAATAGTGGTCGAGTGTTGGAATGGCATACCTCGTTGAATTCGTTACAAAATTTCCAACAAAGTGTCATTTACAGAAAAAAAAATCATTTGAAAAATTTTTTTCGAAAAAAACATGACCCCCACCCCTTATGACAAGGCCCAAATCCGAAGAAAATCAGCTCGATTTTTCGGTTTTTTAATCAAAACCCTGGGAAATAGTGGTCGAATGTTGGAATGGCATACCTCGTTGAATTCGTTACAAAATTTCCAACAAAGTGTCATTTACAGAAAAAAAATCATTTGAAAAATTTTTTCGAAAAAAACATGACCCCACCCCATTATGACAAGGCCAAAATCCGAAGAAAATCACCTCGATTTTTCGGTTTTTTAATCAAAACCCTGGGAAATAGTGGTCGAATGTTGGAATGGCATACCTCGTTGAATTCGTTACAAAATTTCCAACAAAGTGTCATTTACAGAAAAAAAAATCATTTACAAAATTTTTTTCGAAAAGAAATCATGTCCCCACCCCATTATGACAAGGCCCAAAGCCGGATAATATCAGCTCGATTTTTCGGTTTTTTAATCAAAACCCTGGGAAATAATGGTCGATTGTTGGAATGGCATACCTCGTTGAATTCGTTACAAAATTTCCAACAAAGTGTCATTTACAGAAAAAAAAAATCATTTGTAAATTTTTTCGAAAAAAAAGCATGACCCCATCCCTTATGACAAAGCCCAAATCCGAAGAAAATCACCTCGATTTTTCGGTTTTTTAATCAAAACCCTGGGAAATAGTGGTCGAATGTTGGAATGGCATACCTCGTTGAATTCGTTACAAAATTTCCAACAAAGTGTCAGTTACAGAAAAAAAAATCATTTGAAAAATTTTTCGAAAAAAAATCATGACCCCCACCCCATTATGACAAGGCCCAAATCCGGATAAAATCAGCTCGATTTTTCGGTTTTTTAATCAAAACCCTGGGAAATAGTGGTCGAATGTTGGAATGGCATACCTCGTTGAATTCGTTACAAAATTTCCAACAAAGTGTCATTTACAGAAAAAAAAACCATTTAAAAATTTTTTTCGAAAAAAAACATGACCCCATTCTTTATGACAAAGCCCAAATCCGAAGAAAATCACCTCGATTTTTCGGTTTTTTAATCAAAACCCTGGGAAATAGTGGTCGAGTGTTGGAATGGCATACCTCGTTGAATTCGTTACAAAATTTCCAACAAAGTGTCATTTACAGAAAAAAAAATCATTTACAAAATTTTTTCGAAAAGAAATCATGTCCCCACCCCATTATGACAAGGCCCAAAGCCGGATAATATCAGCTCTATTTTTCGGTTTCTTTAATCAAAACCCTGGGAAATAATGGTCGATTGTTGGAATGGCATACCTCGTTGAATTCGTTACAAAACTTCCAACAAAGTGTCATTTACAGAAAAAAAAAATCATTTGTAACATTTTTTCGAAAAAAAACATGACCCCATCCCTTATGACAAAGCCAAAATCCGAAGAAAATCACCTCGATTTTTCGGTTTTTTATTCAAAACCCTGGGAAATAGTGGTCGAGTGTTGGAATGGCATACCTCGTTGAATTCGTTACAAAATTTCCAACAAAGTGTCATTTACAGAAAAAAAAATTATTTGAAAAATTTTTTCGAAAAAAAATCATGACCCCACCCCATTATGACAAGGCCCAAATCCGGATAATATCAGCTCGATTTTTGGTTTTTTAATCAAAACCCTGGGAAATAGTGGTCGAATGTTGGAATGGCATACCTCGTTGAATTCGTTACAAAATTTCCAACAAAGTGTCATTCACAGAAAAAAAAATCATTTAAAAAATTTTCTAGAAAAAAAACATGACCCCATCCCTTTATGACAAAGCCAAAATCCGAAGAAAATCACCTCGATTTTTCGGTTTTTTAATCAAAACCCTGGGAAATAGTGGTCGAGTGTTGGAATGGCATACCTCGTTGAATTCGTTACAAAATTTCCAACAAAGTGTCATTTACAGAAAAAAAAATCATTTACAAAATTTTTTCGAAAAGAAATCATGTCCCCCACCCCATTATGACAAGGCCCAAAGCCGGATAATATCAGCTCTATTTTTCGGTTTTTTTAATCTAAGCCCTGGGAAATAATTGTCGATTGTTGAAATGGCATACCTAGTTGAATTCGTTACAAAATTTCCAACAAAGTGTCATTTACAGAAAAAAAATCATTTAAAAAATTTTTTCGAAAAAAAACATGACCCCCACCCTTATGACAAAGCCAAAATCCGAAGAAAATCACCTCGATTTTTCGGTTTTTTAATCAAAACCCTGGGAAATAGTGGTCGAATGTTGGAATGGCATACCTCGTTGAATTCGTTACAAAATTTCCAACAAAGTGTCATTTACAGAAAAAAAATTATTTGAAAAATTTTTTCGAAAAGAAATCATGTCCCCCACCCCATTATGACAAGGCCCAAAGCCGGATAATATCAGCTCGATTTTTCGGTTTTTTAATCAAAATCCTGGGAAATAGTGGTCGATTGTTGGAATGGCATACCTCGTTGAATTCGTTACATATTTTCCAACAAAGTGTCATTTACAGAAAAAAAATCATTTAAAAAATTTTTTCGAAAAAAAACATGACCCCCACCCTTATGACAAGGCCAAAATCCGGAAGAAAATCACCTCGATTTTTCGGTTTTTTAATCAAAATCCTGGGAAATAGTGGTCGATTGTTGGAATGGCATACCTCGTTGAATTCGTTACATATTTTCCAACAAAGTGTCATTTACAGAAAAAAAAATCATTTGTAAAATTTTTTCGAAAAAAAAACATGACCCCATCCCTTATGACAAGGCCCAAAATCCGAAGAAAATCACCTCGATTTTTCGGTTTTTTAATCAAAACCCTGGGAAATAGTGGTCGAATGTTGGAATGGCATACCTCGTTGAATTCGTTACAAAATTTCCAACAAAGTGTCATTTACAGAAAAAAAAATTATTTGAAAAATTTTTTCCGAAAAAAAACATGTCCCCCACCCCATTATGACAAGGCCCAAATCCGAAGAATATCAGCTCGATTTTTCGGTTTTTTAATCAAAACCCTGGGAAATAGTGGTCGAATGTTGGAATGGCATACCTCGTTGAATTCGTTACAAAATTTCCAACAAAGTGTCATTTACAGAAAAAAAAATCATTTAAAAATTTTTTTCGAAAAAAAACATGACCCCATTCTTTATGACAAAGCCCAAATCCGAAGAAAATCAGCTCGATTTTTCGGTTTTTTAATCAAAACCCTGGGAAATAGTGGTCGAATGTTGGAATGGCATACCTCGTTGAATTCGTTACAAAATTTCCAACAAAGTGTCATTTACAGAAAAAAAAATGATTTGAAAAGTTTTTTCGACAAGAAATCATGTCCCCACCCCATTACGGGAAGGCCCAAAGCCGGATAATATCAGCTCTATTTTTCGGTTTTTTAATCAAAACCCTGGGAAATAATGTTCGAATGTTGAAATGGCATACCTCGTTGAATTCGTTACAAAATTTCCAACAAAGTGTCATTTACAGAAAAAAAAATCATTTGAAAAATTTTTTCGAAAAAAAACATGACCCCACCCCATTATGACAAGGCCCAAATCCGAAGAAAATCAGCTCGATTTTTCGGTTTTTTAATCAAAACCCTGGGAAATAGTGGTCGAATGTTGGAATGGCATACCTCGTTGAATTCGTTACAAAATTTCCAACAAAGTGTCATTTACAGAAAAAAAAATTATTTGAAAAATTTTTTCGAAAAGAAATCATGTCCCCCACCCCATTATGACAAGGCCCAAAGCCGGATAATAATCAGCTCGATTTTTCGGTTTTTTAATCAAAACCCTGGGAAATAGTGGTCGAATGTTGGAATGGCATACCTCGTTGAATTCGTTACAAAATTTCCAACAAAGTGTCATTTACAGAAAAAAAAATCATTTAAAAATTTTTTTCGAAAAAAAATCATGTCCCCACCCCATTATGACAAGGCCCAAATCCGAAGAAAATCACCTCGATTTTTCGGTTTTTTAATCAAAACCCTGGGAAATAGTGGTCGAATGTTGGAATGGCATACCTCGTTGAATTCGTTACAAAATTTCCAACAAAGTGTCATTTACAGAAAAAAAAATCATTTGTAAAATTTTTTCGAAAAAAATCATGACCCCACCCCATTATGACAAGGCCAAAATCCGAAGAAAATCACCTCGATTTTTCGGTTTTTTAATCAAAACCCTGGGAAATAGTGGTCGAATGTTGGAATGGCATACCTCGTTGAATTCGTTACAAAATTTCCAACAAAGTGTCAGTTACAGAAAAAAAAATCATTTGAAAAATTTTTTTCGAAAAAAAACATGACCCCCACCCCATTATGACAAGGCCCAAATCCAAAGAAAATCAGCTCGATTTTTCGGTTTTTTAATCAAAACCCTGGGAAATAGTGGTCGAATGTTGGAATGGCATACCTCGTTGAATTCGTTACAAAATTTCCAACAAAGTGTCATTTACAGAAAAAAAAATTATTTAAAAAATTTTTTCGAAAAAAAACATGACCCCCACCCCTTATGACAAAGCCCAAATCCGAAGAAAATCACCTCGATTTTTCGGTTTTTTAATCAAAACCCTGGGAAATAGTGGTCGAATGTTGGAATGGCATACCTCGTTGAATTCGTTACAAAATTTCCAACAAAGTGTCATTTACAGAAAAAAAAATTATTTACAAAATTTTTTCGAAAAGAAATCATGTCCCCACCCCATTATGACAAGGCCCAAAGCCGGATAATATCAGCTCTATTTTTTGGTTTCTTAATCAAAACCCTGGGAAATAATGGTCGATTGTTGAAATGGCATACCTAGTTGAATTCGTTACAAAATTTCCAACAAAGTGTCATTTACAGAAAAAAAAAATCATTTGTAACATTTTTTCGAAAAAAAACATGACCCCATCCCCTTATGACAAAGCCCAAATCCGAAGAAAATCACCTCGATTTTTCGGTTTTTTAATCAAAACCCTGGGAAATAGTGGTCGAATGTTGGAATGGCATACCTCGTTGAATTCGTTACAAAATTTCCAACAAAGTGTCATTTACAGAAAAAAAAATTATTTACAAAATTTTTTCGAAAAGAAATCATGTCCCCCACCCCATTATGACAAGGCCCAAAGCCGGATAATATCAGCTCGATTTTTCGGTTTTTTAATCAAAACCCTGGGAAATAGTGGTCGAATGTTGGAATGGCATACCTCGTTGAATTCGTTACAAAATTTCCAAGAAAGTGTCATTTACAGAAAAAAAAATGCATTTAAAAATTTTTTTCGAAAAAAAACATGTCCCCCACCCCATTATGACAAGGCCCAAATCCGAAGAAAATCAGCTCGATTTTTCGGTTTTTTAATCAAAACCCTGGGAAATAGTGGTCGAGTGTTGGAATGGCATACCTCGTTGAATTCGTTACAAAATTTCCAACAAAATGTCATTTACAGAAAAAAAAATCATTTGTAAAATTTTTTCGAAAAAAAACATGACCCCACCCCATTATGACAAGGCCCAAATCCGAAGAAAATCACCTCGATTTTTCGGTTTTTTAATCAAAACCCTGGGAAATAGTGGTCGAATGTTGGAATGGCATACCTCGTTGAATTCGTTACAAAATTTCCAACAAAGTGTCAGTTACAGAAAAAAAAATCATTTGAAAAATTTTTCCAAAAAAAACATGACCCCCACCCCTTATGACAAGGCTCAAATCCAAAGAAAATCAGCTCGATTTTTCGGTTTTTTAATCAAAACCCTGGGAAATAGTGGTCGAATGTTGGAATGGCATACATCGTTGAATTCGTTACAAAATTTCCAACAAAGTGTCATTTACAGAAAAAAAAACATTTGAAAAATTTTTTCGAAAAAAATCATGTCCCCACCCCATTTTTATGACAAAGCCAAAATCCGGAGAAAATCACCTCGATTTTTTGGTTTTTTAATCAAAACCCTGGGAAATAGTGGTCGAATGTTGGAATGGCATACCTCGTTGAATTCGTTACAAAATTTCCAACAAAGTGTCATTTACAGAAAAAAAATCATTTACAAAATTTTTTCGAAAAGAAATCATGTCCCCACCCCATTATGACAAGGCCCAAAGCCGGATAATATCAGCTCTATTTTTCGGTTTTTTAATCAAAACCCTGGGAAATAATGGTCGATTGTTGAAATGGCATACCTCGTTGAATTCGTTACAAAACTTCCAACAAAGTGTCATTTACAGAAAAAAAAAATCATTTGTAACATTTTTTTCGAAAAAAACATGACCCCACCCCTTATCACAAGGCTCAAACCCAAAAAAAATCACCTAGCTTTTTCGGTTTTTTAATCAAAACCCTGGAAATAGTGGTCGAATGTTGGAATGGCATACCTCGTTGAATTCGTTACAAAATTTCCAACAAAGTGTCATTTACAGAAAAAAAAATTATTTGAAAAATTTTTTCGAAAAGAAATCATGTCCCCCACCCCATTATGACAAGGCCCAAAGCCGGATAATATCAGCTCGATTTTTCGGTTTTTTAATCAAAACCCTGGGAAATAGTGGTCGAATGTTGGAATGGCATACCTCGTTGAATTCGTTACAAAATTTCCAACAAAGTTTCATTTACAGAAAAACAAATCATTTAAAAAATTTTTTCGAAAAAAAACATGTCCCCACCCCATTATGACAAGGCCCAAAGACGGAAAATATCAGCTCGATTTTTCGGTTTTTTAATCAAAACCCTGGGAAATAGTGGTCGAATGTTGGAATGGCATACCTCGTTGAATTCGTTACAAAATTTCCAACAAAGTGTCATTTACAGAAAAAAAAATCATTTGTAAAATTTTTTCGAAAAAAACATGACCCCCACCCCTTATGACAAGGCCAAAATCCGAAGAAAATCACCTCGATTTTTCGGTTTTTTAATCAAAACCCTGGGAAATAGTGGTCGAATGTTGGAATGGCATACCTCGTTGAATTCGTTACAAAATTTCCAACAAAGTGTCAGTTACAGAAAAAAAAAATCATTTGAAAAATTTTTTCGAAAAGAAACATGTCCCCCACCCCATTATGACAAGGCCCAAATCCGGATAATATCAGCTCGATTTTTCGGTTTTTTAATCAAAACCCTGGGAAATAGTGGTCGAATGTTGGAATGGCATACCTCGTTGAATTCGTTACAAAATTTCCAACAAAGTGTCATTTACAGAAAAAAAAATCATTTTGTAAAATTTTTTCGAAAAAAAACATGACCCCACCCCTTTTATGACAAGGCCAAAATCCGAAGAAAATCACCTCGATTTTTCGGTTTTTTAATCAAAACCCTGGGAAATAGTGGTCGAATGTTGGAATGGCATACCTCGTTGAATTCGTTACAAAATTTCCAACAAAGTGTCATTTACAGAAAAAAAATTATTTGAAAAATTTTTTCGAAAAGAAATCATGTCCCCACCCCATTATGACAAGGCCCAAAGCCGGATAATATCAGCTCTATTTTTCGGTTTTTTAATCTAAACCCTGGGAAATAATGGTCGATTGTTGAAATGGCATACCTAGTTGAATTCGTTACAAAAATTCCAACAAAGTGTCATTTACAGAAAAAATAATTATTTGAAAAATTTGTTCGAAAAAAAACATGACCCCATCCCTTATGACAAGGCCCAAATCCGGAAGAAAATCACCTCGATTTTTCGGTTTTTTAATCAAAACCCTGGGAAATAGTGGTCGAATGTTGGAATGGCATACCTCGTTGAATTCGTTACAAAACTTCCAACAAAGTGTCATTTACAGAAAAAATAATTATTTGAAAAATTTTTTCGAAAAGAAATCATGTTCCCCACTCCATTATGACAAGGCCCAAAGCCGGATAATATCAGCTCTATTTTTCGGTTTCTTAATCAAAACCCTGGGAAATAATGGTCGAATGTTGGAATGGCATACCTCGTTGAGTTCGTTACAAAATTTCCAACAAAGTGTCATTTACAGAAAAAAAATCATTTACAAAATTTTTTCGAAAAAAAATCATGTCCCCCACCCCATTATGACAAGGCCCAGATTCGGATAAAATCAGCTCGATTTTTCGGTTTTTTTAATCAAAACCGTGGGAAATAGTGGTCGATTGTTGGAATGGCATACCTCGTTGAATTCGTTACAAAACTTCCAACAAAGTGTCATTTACAGAAAAAATAATTATTTGAAAAATTTTTTCGAAAAGAAATCATGTTCCCCACTCCATTATGACAAGGCCCAAAGCCGGATAATATCAGCTCTATTTTTCGGTTTCTTAATTAAAACGCTGGGAAATAATGGTCGATTGTTGAAATGGCATACCTAGTTGAATTCGTTACAAAATTTCCAACAAAGTGTCATTTACAGAAAAAAAAAATCATTTGTAAATTTTTTTCGAAAAAAAACATGACCCCCACCCCATTATGACAAGGCCCAAATCCGAAGAAAATCACCTCGATTTTTCGGTTTTTTAATCAAAACCCTGGGAAATAGTGGTCGAATGTTGGAATGGCATACCTCGTTGAATTCGTTACAAAATTTCCAACAAAGTGTCATTTACAGAAAAAAAAATCATTTGAAAAATTTTTTCGAAAAAAAACATGACCCCCACCCCATTATGACAAGGCCCAAATCCGAATAAAATCAGCTCGATTTTTAGGTTTTTTAATCAAAACCCTGGGAAATAGTGGTCGAATGTTGGAATGGCATACCTCGTTGAATTCGTTACAAAATTTCCAACAAAGTGTCATTTACAGAAAAAAAAATTATTTGAAAAATTTTTTCGAAAAAAAACATGACCCCACCCCATTATGACAAGGCCCAAATCCGAAGAAAATCACCTCGATTTTTCGGTTTTTTAATCAAAACCCTGGGAAATAGTGGTCGAATGTTGGAATGGCATACCTCGTTGAATTCGTTACAAAATTTCCAACAAAGTGTCATTTACAGAAAAAAAAAATTATTTGAAAATTTTTTTCGAAAAAAATCATGACCCCCACCCCATTATGACAAGGCCCAAATCCGAAGAAAATCACCTCGATTTTTCGGTTTTTTAATCAAAACCCTGGGAAATAGTGGTCGAATGTTGGAATGGCATACCTCGTTGAATTCGTTACAAAATTTCCAACAAAGTGTCAGTTACAGAAAAAAAAATCATTTGAAAAATTTTTTCGAAAAAAAACATGACCCCCACCCCTTATGACAAGGCTCAAATCCAAAGAAAATCAGCTCGATTTTCGGTTTTTTAATCAAAACCCTGGGAAATAGTGGTCGAATGTTGGAATGGCATACCTCGTTGAATTCGTTACAAAATTTCCAACAAAGTGTCATATACAGAAAAAAAAATTTTTAAAAATTTTTTCGAAAAAAAACATGACCCCCACTCTTATGACAAGGCCCAAATCCGAAGAAAATCACCTCGATTTTTGGTATTTTAATCAAAACCCTGGGAAATAGTGGTCGAATGTTGGAATGGCATACCTCGTTGAATTCGTTACAAAATTTCCAACAAAGTGTCATTTACAGAAAAAAAAATCATTTACAAAATTTTTTCGAAAAGAAATCATGTCCCCACCCCATTATGACAAGGCCCAAAGCCGGATAATATCAGCTCTATTTTTCGGTTTCTTAATCAAAACCCTGGGAAATAATGGTCGATTGTTGAAATGGCATACCTAGTTGAATTCGTTACAAAATTTCCAACAAAGTGTCATTAACAGAAAAAAAAAATCATTTGTAAATTTTTTCGAAAAAAATCATGACCCCCACCCCTTATGACAAGGCCCAAATCCGGAAGAAAATCACCTCGATTTTTCGGTTTTTTAATCAAAACCCTGGGAAATAGTGGTCGAATGTTGGAATGGCATACCTCGTTGAATTCGTTACAAAATTTCCAACAAAGTGTCATTTACAGAAAAAAAAATTATTTGAAAAATTTTTTTCGAAAAGAAATCATGTCCCCCACCCCATTATGACAAGGCCCAAAGCCGGATAATATCAGCTCTATTTTTCGGTTTTTTAATCAAAACCCTGGGAAATAGTGGTCGAATGTTGGAATGGCATACCTCGTTGAATTCGTTACAAAATTTCCAACAAAATGTCAATTACAGAAAAAAAAATCATTTGTAACATTTTTTCGAAAAAAAACATGTCCCCACCCCATTATGACAAGGCCCAAATCCGAAGAAAATCACCTCGATTTTTCGGTTTTTTAATCAAAACCCTGGGAAATAGTGGTCGTGTTGGAATGGCATACCTCGTTGAATTCGTTACAAAATTTCCAACAAAGTGTCATTTACAGAAAAAAAAATCATTTGTAACATTTTTTCGAAAAAAACATGACCCCACCCCATTATGACAAGGCCCAAATCCGGAGAAAATCAGCTCGATTTTTCGGTTTTTTAATCAAAACCCTGGGAAATAGTGGTCGAATGTTGGAATGGCATACCTCGTTGAATTCGTTACAAAATTTCCAACAAAGTGTCATTTACAGAAAAAAAAAATCATTTGAAAAATTTTTTTCGAAAAAAAATCATGACCCCCACCCCATTATGACAAGGCCCAAATCCAAAGAAAATCAGCTCGATTTTTCGGTTTTTTAATCAAAACCCTGGGAAATAGTGGTCGAATGTTGGAATGGCATACCTCGTTGAATTCGTTACAAAATTTCCAACAAAGTGTCATTTACAGAAAAAAAAATCATTTGAAAAATTTTTTCGAAAAAAAACATGACCCCACCCCATTATGACAAGGCCCAAATCCGAAGAAAATCACCTCGATTTTTCGGTTTTTTAATCAAAACCCTGGGAAATAGTGGTCGAATGTTGGAATGGCATACCTCGTTGAATTCGTTACAAAATTTCCAACAAAGTGTCATTTACAGAAAAAAAATCATTTACAAAATTTTTTCGAAAAGAAATCATGTCCCCCACCCCATTATGACAAGGCCCAAAGCCGGATAATATCAGCTCGATTTTTCGGTTTTTAATCAAAACCCTGGGAAATAATGGTCGATTGTTGGAATGGCATACCTCGTTGAATTCGTTACAAAATTTCCAACAAAGTGTCATTTACAGAAAAAAAAATCATTTGTAAAATTTTTTCGAAAAAAAACATGACCCCACCCCATTATGACAAGGCCCAAAATCCGAAGAAAATCACCTCGATTTTTCGGTTTTTAATCAAAACCCTGGGAAATAGTGGTCGAATGTTGGAATGGCATACCTCGTTGAATTCGTTACAAAATTTCCAACAAAGTGTCATTTACAGAAAAAAAATCATTTACAAAATTTTTTCGAAAAGAAATCATGTCCCCCACCCCATTATGACAAGGCCCAAAGCCGGATAATATCAGCTCGATTTTTCGGTTTTTTAATCAAAATCCTGGGAAATAGTGGTCGATTGTTGGAATGGCATACCTCGTTGAATTCGTTACAAAATTTCCAACAAAGTGTCATTTACAGAAAAAAAAATTATTTAAAAAATTTTTTCGAAAAAAAACATGACCCCCACCCCTTATGACAAGGCCAAAATCCGAAGAAAATCACCTCGATTTTTCGGTTTTTTAATCAAAACCCTGGGAAATAGTGGTCGAATGTTGGAATGGCATACCTCGTTGAATTCGTTACAAAATTTCCAACAAAGTGTCATTTACAGAAAAAAAAATCATTTGTAAAATTTTTTTCGAAAAAAAACATGACCCCACCCCATTATGACAAGGCCCAAATCCGAATAAAATCACCTCGATTTTTCGGTTTTTTAATCAAAACCCTGGGAAATAGTGGTCGAATGTTGGAATGGCATACCTCGTTGAATTCGTTACAAAATTTCCAACAAAGTGTCATTTACAGAAAAAAAAATCATTTGAAAAATTTTTTCGAAAAAAAATCATGACCCCATCCCTATGACAAGGCCCAAATCCAAAGAAAATCACCTCGATTTTTCGGTTTTTTAATCAAAACCCTGGGAAATAGTGGTCGAATGTTGGAATGGCATACCTCGTTGAATTCGTTACAAAATTTCCAACAAAGTGTCATTTACAGAAAAAAAAATTATTTGAAAAATTTTTTCGAAAAGAAATCATGTCCCCCACCCCATTATGACAAGGCCCAAATCCGAAGAAAATCAGCCTCGATTTTTCGGTTTTTTAATCAAAACCCTGGGAAATAGTGGTCGAATGTTGGAATGGCATACCTCGTTGAATTCGTTACAAAATTTCCAACAAAGTGTCATTTACAGAAAAAAAAATCATTTACAAAATTTTTTCCGAAAAGAAATCATGTCCCCACTCCATTATGACAAGGCCCAAAGCCGGATAATATCAGCTCGATTTTTCGGTTTTTTAATCAAAACCCTGGAAAATAATGGTCGAATGTTGAAATGGCATACCTCGTTGAATTCGTTACAAAATTTCCAACAAAGTGTCATTTACAGAAAAAAAAAACATTTGCAAAACTTTTTCGAAAAAAATCATGACCCCACCCCATTATGACAAGGCCCAAATCCGGATAAAATCACCTCGATTTTTCGGTTTTTTAATCAAAACCCTGGAAAATAATGGTCGAATGTTGAAATGGCATACCTCGTTGAATTCGTTACAAAATTTCCAACAAAGTGTCATTTACAGAAAAAAAAAACATTTGCAAAACTTTTCCGAAAAGAAATCATGTCCCCCACCCCATTATGACAAGGCCCAAATCCGGATAATATCAGCTCGATTTTTCGGTTTTTTAATCAAAACCCTGGGAAATAGTGGTCGAATGTTGGAATGGCATACCTCGTTGAATTCGTTACAAAATTTCCAACAAAGTGTCATTTACAGAAAAAAAAATCATTTTAAAAATTTTTTCGAAAAGAAATCATGACCCCACCCCATTATGACAAGGCCAAAATCCGAAGAAAATCACCTCGATTTTTCGGTTTTTTAATCAAAACCCTGGGAAATAGTGGTCGAATGTTGGAATGGCATACCTCGTTGAATTCGTTACAAAATTTCCAACAAAGTGTCATTTACAGAAAAAAAAATCATTTGAAAATTTTTTTCGAAAAAAACATGACCCCACCCCATTATGACAAGGCCCAAATCCGAAGAAAATCACCTCGATTTTTCGGTTTTTTAATCAAAACCCTGGGAAATAGTGGTCGAATGTTGGAATGGCATACCTCGTTGAATTCGTTACAAAATTTCCAACAAAGTGTCATTTACAGAAAAAAAAAATCATTTGAAAAATTTTTTCGAAAAAAAATCATGTCCCCCACCCCATTATGACAAGGCCCAAATCCGGATAAAATCAGCTCGATTTTTCGGTTTTTTAATCAAAACCCTGGGAAATAGTGGTCGAATGTTGGAATGGCATACCTCGTTGAATTCGTTACAAAATTTCCAACAAAGTGTCATTTACAGAAAAAAAAATTATTTGAAAATTTTTTTCGAAAAAAACATGACCCCACCCCTTATGACAAGGCCAAAATCCGAAGAAAATCACCTCGATTTTTCGGTTTTTTAATCAAAACCCTGGGAAATAGTGGTCGAATGTTGGAATGGCATACCTCGTTGAATTCGTTACAAAATTTCCAACAAAGTGTCATTTACAGAAAAAAAAATCATTTACAAAATTTTTTCGAAAAGAAATCATGTCCCCACCCCATTATGACAAGGCCCAAAGCCGGATAATATCAGCTCTATTTTTCGGTTTCTTAATTAAAACGCTGGGAAATAATGGTCGATTGTTGAAATGGCATACCTAGTTGAATTCGTTACAAAAATTCCAACAAAGTGTCATTTACAGAAAAAAAAATCATTTGTAACATTTTTTCGAATAAAAACATGACCCCATTCCTTATGACAAGGCTCAAATCCAAAGAAAATCACCTCGATTTTTCGGTTTTTTAATCAAAACCCTGGGAAATAGTGGTCGAATGTTGGAATGGCATACCTCGTTGAATTCGTTACAAAACTTCCAACAAAGTGTCATTTACAGAAAAAAAAATTATTTGAAAAATTTTTTCGAAAAGAAATCATGTTCCCCACTCCATTATGACAAGGCCCAAATCCGGATAATATCAGCTCTGATTTTTCGGTTTTTTAATCAAAACCCTGGGAAATAGTGGTCGAATGTTGGAATGGCATACCTCGTTGAATTCGTTACAAAATTTCCAACAAAGTGTCATTTACAGAAAAAAAAATCATTTGAAAAAATTTTTTCGAAAAAAACATGTCCCCACCCCATTATGACAAGGCCCAAATCCGAAGAAAATCACCTCGATTTTTCGGTTTTTTAATCAAAACCCTGGGAAATAGTGGTCGAATGTTGGAATGGCATACCTCGTTGAATTCGTTACAAAATTTCCAACAAAGTGTCATTTACAGAAAAAAAAAATCATTTGAAAAATTTTTTTCGAAAAAAACATGACCCCACCCCATTATGACAAGGCCCAAATCCGAAGAAAATCACCTCGATTTTTCGGTTTTTTAATCAAAACCCTGGGAAATAGTGGTCGAATGTTGGAATGGCATACCTCGTTGAATTCGTTACAAAATTTCCAACAAAGTGTCATTTACAGAAAAAAAAATCATTTGAAAAATTTTTTCGAAAAAAATCATGACCCCACCCCTTATGACAAGGCTCAAAATCCGAAGAAAATCACCTCGATTTTTCGGTTTTTTAATCAAAACCCTGGGAAATAGTGGTCGAATGTTGGAATGGCATACCTCGTTGAATTCGTTACAAAATTTCCAACAAAGTGTCAGTTACAGAAAAAAAAATCATTTGAAAAATTTTTCCGAAAAAACAAACATGACCCCCCCCTTATGACAAGGCTCAAATCCAAAGAAAATCACCTCGATTTTTCGGTTTTTTAATCAAAACCCTGGGAAATAGTGGTCGAATGTTGGAATGGCATACCTCGTTGAATTCGTTACAAAATTTCCAACAAAGTGTCATTTACAGAAAAAAATCATTTGAAAAATTTTTTCGAAAAAAAACATGTCCCCCACCCCATTATGACAAGGCCCAAATCCGAATAATAATCAGCTCGATTTTTCGGTTTTTTAATCAAAACCCTGGGAAATAGTGGTCGAATGTTGGAATGGCATACCTCGTTGAATTCGTTACAAAATTTCCAACAAAGTGTCATTTACAGAAAAAAAAATCATTTGTAAATTTTTTTCGAAAAAAACATGACCCCCACCCCTTATGACAAGGCCAAAATCCGAAGAAAATCACCTCGATTTTTCGGTTTTTTAATCAAAACCCTGGGAAATAGTGGTCGAATGTTGGAATGGCATACCTCGTTGAATTCGTTACAAAATTTCCAACAAAGTGTCATTTACAGAAAAAAAAATTATTTGAAAAATTTTTTTCGAAAAGAAATCATGTCCCCACCCCATTATGACAAGGCCCAAATCCGGATAATATCAGCTCGATTTTTCGGTTTTTTAATCAAAACCCTGGGAAATAATGGTCGATTGTTGGAATGGCATACCTCGTTGAATTCGTTACAAAATTTCCAACAAAGTGTCATTTACAGAAAAAAAAAATCATTTGTAAAATTTTTTCGAAAAAAACATGACCCCATCCCATTATGACAAGGCCCAAATCCGAAGAAAATCACCTCGATTTTTCGGTTTTTTAATCAAAACCCTGGGAAATAGTGGTCGAATGTTGGAATGGCATACCTCGTTGAATTCGTTACAAAATTTCCAACAAAGTGTCATTACACAAAAAAAAATTATTTGAAAAATTTTTTCGAAAAGAAATCATGTCCCCCACCCCATTATGACAAGGCCCAAATCCGGATAATATCAGCTCGATTTTTCGGTTTTTTAATCAAAACCCTGGGAAATAGTGGTCGAATGTTGGAATGGCATACCTCGTTGAATTCGTTACAAAATTTCCAACAAAGTGTCATTTACAGAAAAAAAAATTATTTGAAAAATTTTTTTCGAAAAAAACATGTCCCCCACCCCATTATGACAAGGCCCAAATCCGGATAAAATCAGCTCGATTTTTCGGTTTTTTAATCAAAACCCTGGGAAATAGTGGTCGAATGTTGGAATGGCATACCTCGTTGAATTCGTTACAAAATTTCCAACAAAGTGTCATTTACAGAAAAAAAAATCATTTGTAAAATTTTTTCGAAAAGAAATCATGACCCCACCCCTTATGACAAGGCCCAAATCCGAAGAAAATCACCTCGATTTTTCGGTTTTTTAATCAAAACCCTGGGAAATAGTGGTCGAATGTTGGAATGGCATACCTCGTTGAATTCGTTACAAAATTTCCAACAAAGTGTCATTTACAGAAAAAAAAATCATTTGAAAATTTTTTCGAAAAAAACATGACCCCCACCCCATTATGACAAGGCCCAAATCCAAAGAAATATCACCTCGATTTTTCGGTTTTTTAATCAAAACCCTGGGAAATAGTGGTCGAATGTTGGAATGGCATACCTCGTTGAATTCGTTACAAAATTTCCAACAAAGTGTCATTTACAGAAAAAAAAATCATTTGAAAAATTTTTTCGAAAAAAAACATGACCCCCCATTATGACAAGGCCCAAATCCGGAAGAAAATCACCTCGATTTTTCGGTTTTTTAATCAAAACCCTGGGAAATAGTGGTCGAATGTTGGAATGGCATACCTCGTTGAATTCGTTACAAAATTTCCAACAAAGTGTCATTTACAGAAAAAAAAATCATTTGAAAAATTTTTTCGAAAAAAAACATGACCCCCACCCCTTATGACAAGGCCCAAATCCGAAGAAAATCAGCTCGATTTTTCGGTTTTTTAATCAAAACCCTGGGAAATAGTGGTCGAATGTTGGAATGGCATACCTCGTTGAATTCGTTACAAAATTTCCAACAAAGTGTCATTTACAGAAAAAAAAATTATTTTGAAAATTTTTTCGAAAAGAAATCATGACCCCACCCCATTATGACAAGGCCCAAATCCGGAAAAAATCACCTCGATTTTTCGGTTTTTTAATCAAAACCCTGGGAAATAGTGGTCGAATGTTGGAATGGCATACCTCGTTGAATTCGTTACAAAATTTCCAACAAAGTGTCATTTACAGAAAAAAAAATCATTTACAAAATTTTTTCGAAAAGAAATCATGTCCCCACCCCATTATGACAAGGCCCAAAGCCGGATAATATCAGCTCTATTTTTCGGTTTCTTAATCAAAACCCTGGGAAATAATGGTCGATTGTTGAAATGGCATACCTCGTTGAATTCGTTACAAAATTTCCAACAAAGTGTCATTTACAGAAAAAAAAATCATTTGTAACATTTTTTCGAAAAAAACATGACCCCATCCCTTATGACAAAGCCAAAATCCGAAGAAAATCACCTCGATTTTTCGGTTTTTTAATCAAAACCCTGGGAAATAGTGGTCGAATGTTGGAATGGCATACCTCGTTGAATTCGTTACAAAATTTCCAACAAAGTGTCATTTACAGAAAAAAAAATCATTTACAAAATTTTTTCGAAAAGAAATCATGTCCCCACCCCATTATGACAAGGCCCAAAGCCGGATAATATCAGCTCGATTTTTCGGTTTCTTAATCAAAACCCTGGGAAATAGTGGTCGAATGTTGGAATGGCATACCTCGTTGAATTCGTTACAAAATTTCCAACAAAGTGTCATTTACAGAAAAAAAAATTTTTTGAAAATTTTTTTCGAAAAAAAACATGACCCCATCCCTTATGACAAAGCCAAAATCCGAAGAAAATCACCTCGATTTTTCGGTTTTTTAATCAAAACCCTGGGAAATAGTGGTCGAATGTTGGAATGGCATACCTCGTTGAATTCGTTACAAAATTTCCAACAAAGTGTCATTTACAGAAAAAAAATCATTTGAAAAATTTTTTCGAAAAAAAATCATGACCCCACCCCATTATGACAAGGCCCAAATCCGAAGAAATATCAGCTCGATTTTTCGGTTTTTAATCAAAACCCTGGGAAATAGTGGTCGAATGTTGGAATGGCATACCTCGTTGAATTCGTTACAAAATTTCCAACAAAGTGTCATTTACAGAAAAAAAAATTATTTGAAAAATTTTTTCGAAAAAAAATCATGACCCCACCCCTTTATGACAAGGCCCAAATCCGAAGAAAATCACCTCGATTTTTCGGTTTTTTAATCAAAACCCTGGGAAATAGTGGTCGAATGTTGGAATGGCATACCTCGTTGAATTCGTTACAAAATTTCCAACAAAGTGTCATTTACAGAAAAAAAATCATTTACAAAATTTTTTCGAAAAGAAATCATGTCCCCACCCCATTATGACAAGACCCAAAGCCGGATACTATCAGCTCTATTTTTCGGTTTCTTAATCAAAACCCTGGGAAATAGTGGTCGTGTTGGAATGGCATACCTCGTTGAATTCGTTACAAAATTTCCAACAAAGTGTCATTTACAGAAAAAACAATCATTTGTAACATTTTTTCGAAAAAAACATGACCCCCACCCCATTATGACAAAGCCCAAATCCGAAGAAAATCACCTCGATTTTTCGGTTTTTTTAATCAAAACCCTGGGAAATAGTGGTCGAATGTTGGAATGGCATACCTCGTTGAATTCGTTACAAAATTTCCAACAAAGTGTCATTTACAGAAAAAAAAATTATTTGAAAAATTTTTTTCGAAAAGAAATCATGTCCCCCACCCCATTATGACAAGGCCCAAAGCCGAAGATAATATCAGCTCTCGATTTTTCGGTTTTTTAATCAAAACCCTGGGAAATAGTGGTCGAATGTTGGAATGGCATACCTCGTTGAATTCGTTACAAAATTTCCAACAAAGTGTCATTTACAGAAAAAAAAATCATTTGAAAAAATTTTTTTCGAAAAAAAATCATGTCCCCCACCCCATTATGACAAGGCCCAAATCCGAATAAAATCACCTCGATTTTTCGGTTTTTTAATCAAAACCCTGGGAAATAGTGGTCGAATGTTGGAATGGCATACCTCGTTGAATTCGTTACAAAATTTCCAACAAAGTGTAATTTACAGAAAAAAAATCATTTGTAAAATTTTTTTCGAAAAAAAAACATGACCCCATTCCTTATGACAAAGCCAAAATCCGAAGAAAATCACCTCGATTTTTCGGTTTTTTAATCAAAACCCTGGGAAATAGTGGTCGAATGTTGGAATGGCATACCTCGTTGAATTCGTTACAAAATTTCCAACAAAGTGTCAGTTACAGAAAAAAAAATCATTTGAAAATTTTTTCGAAAAAAAACATGACCCCACACCCTTTATGACAAGGCCCAAATCCGAATAAAATCAGCTCGATTTTTCGGTTTTTTAATCAAAACCCTGGGAAATAGTGGTCGAATGTTGGAATGGCATACCTCGTTGAATTCGTTACAAAATTTCCAACAAAGTGTCATTTACAGAAAAAAAATCATTTGAAAATTTTTTCGAAAAAAACATGACCCCACCCCTTATGACAAGGCCAAAATCCGAAGAAAATCACCTCGATTTTTCGGTTTTTTAATCAAAACCCTGGGAAATAGTGGTCGAATGTTGGAATGGCATACCTCGTTGAATTCGTTACAAAATTTCCAACAAAGTGTCATTTACAGAAAAAAAATTCATTTGAAAAATTTTTTCGAAAAGAAATCATGTCCCCACCCCATTATGACAAGGCCCAAATCCGGATAATATCAGCTCGATTTTTCGGTTTTTTAATCAAAACCCTGGGAAATAGTGGTCGAGTGTTGGAATGGCATACCTCGTTGAATTCGTTACAAAATTTCCAACAAAGTGTCATTTACAGAAAAAAAAATCATTTGAAAAATTTTTTCGAAAAAAAACATGACCCCCACCCCTTATGACAAGGCCCAAATCCGAAGAAAATCACCTCGATTTTTCGGTTTTTTAATCAAAACCCTGGGAAATAGTGGTCGAATGTTGGAATGGCATACCTCGTTGAATTCGTTACAAAATTTCCAACAAAGTGTCATTTACAGAAAAAAAATCATTTGAAAAATTTTTTCGAAAAAAATCATGACCCCACCCCATTATGACAAGGCCCAAATCCGAAGAAAATCACCTCGATTTTTCGGTTTTTTAATCAAAACCCTGGGAAATAGTGGTCGAATGTTGGAATGGCATACCTCGTTGAATTCGTTACAAAATTTCCAACAAAGTGGCATTTCCAGAAAAAAAATATCAATTGAAAAATTTTTTCGAAAAGAAATCATGTTCGCCACCCCATTATGACAAGGCCCAAATCCGGATTATATCAGCTCGATTTTTCGGATTTTTAATCAAAACCCTGGGAAATGGTGGTCGAATGTTGGAATGGCATACCTCGTTGAATTCGTTACAAAATTTCCAACAAAGTGTCATTTACAGAAAAAAAAATCATTTGAAAAATTTTTTCGAAAAAAAACATGACCCCCACCCCATTATGACAAGGCCAAAATCCGAAGAAAATCACCTCGATTTTTCGGTTTTTTAATCAAAACCCTGGGAAATAGTGGTCGAATGTTGGAATGGCATACCTCGTTGAATTCGTTACAAAATTTCCAACAAAGTGTCATTTACAGAAAAAAAAATATTTGAAAAATTTTTTCGAAAAGAAATCATGTCCCCACCCCATTATGACAAGGCCCAAATCCGGATAATATCAGCTCGATTTTTCGGTTTTTTAATCAAAACCCTGGGAAATAGTGGTCGAATGTTGGAATGGCATACCTCGTTGAATTCGTTACAAAATTTCCAACAAAGTGTCATTTACAGAAAAAAAAATCATTTAAAAAATTTTTTCGAAAAAAAACATGACCCCCACCCTTATGACAAGGCTCAAATCCGAAGAAAATCACCTCGATTTTTCGGTTTTTTAATCAAAACCCTGGGAAATAGTGGTCGAATGTTGGAATGGCATACCTCGTTGAATTCGTTACAAAATTTCCAACAAAGTGTCATTTACAGAAAAAAAAATCATTTGCAAACTTTTTTCGAAAAAAAATCATGTCCCCACCCCATTATGACAAGGCCCAAATCCGAAGATAATATCAGCTCGATTTTTCGGTTTTTTAATCAAAACCCTGGGAAATAGTGGTCGAATGTTGGAATGGCATACCTCGTTGAATTCGTTACAAAATTTCCAACAAAGTGTCATTTACAGAAAAAAAAATCATTTGAAAAATTTTTTCAAAAAAAAACATGACCCCCACCCCTTATGACAAGGCCCAAATCCAAAGAAAATCACCTCGATTTTTCGGTTTTTTAATCAAAACCCTGGGAAATAGTGGTCGAATGTTGGAATGGCATACCTCGTTGAATTCGTTACAAAATTTCCAACAAAGTGTCATTTACAGAAAAAAAAATCATTTAAAAATTTTTTCGAAAAGAAATCATGACCCCCACCCCATTATGACAAGGCCCAAATCCGAAGAAAATCAGCTCGATTTTTCGGTTTTTTAATCAAAACCCTGGGAAATAGTGGTCGAATGTTGGAATGGCATACCTCGTTGAATTCGTTACAAAATTTCCAACAAAGTGTCATTTACAGAAAAAAAAATATATTTAAAAATTTTTTCGAAAAGAAATCATGTCCCCACCCCATTATGACAAGGCCCAAAGCCGGATAATATCAGCTCGATTTTTCGGTTTTTTAATCAAAACCCTGGGAAATAGTGGTCGAATGTTGGAATGGCATACCTCGTTGAATTCGTTACAAAATTTCCAACAAAGTGTCAGTTACAGAAAAAAACATCATTTGCAAAATTTTTTTCGAAAAAAAACATGACCCCCACCCCTTATGACAAGGCTCAAAATCCGAAGAAAATCACCTCGATTTTTCGGTTTTTTAATCAAAACCCTGGGAAATAGTGGTCGAATGTTGGAATGGCATACCTCGTTGAATTCGTTACAAAATTTCCAACAAAGTATCATTTACAGAAAAAAAATCATTTGAAAAATTTTTTCGAAAAAAATCATGACCCCCACCCCATTATGACAAGGCCCAAATCCGAATAAAATCAGCTCGATTTTTCGGTTTTTTAATCAAAACCCTGGGAAATAGTGGTCGAATGTTGGAATGGCATACCTCGTTGAATTCGTTACAAAATTTCCAACAAAGTGTCATTTACAGAAAAAAAAATTTTTTAAAAATTTTTTCGAAAAAGAAAACCATGTCCCCCACCCCATTATGACAAGGCCCAAATCCGGAGAAAATCACCTCGATTTTTCGGTTTTTTAATCAAAACCCTGGGAAATAGTGGTCGAATGTTGGAATGGCATACCTCGTTGAATTCGTTACAAAATTTCCAACAAAGTGTCATTTACAGAAAAAAAATCATTTACAAAATTTTTTCGAAAAGAAATCATGTCCCCACCCCATTATGACAAGGCCCAAAGCCGGATAATATCAGCTCTATTTTTCGGTTTCTTAATCAAAACCCTGGGAAATAGTGGTCGAATGTTGGAATGGCATACCTCGTTGAATTCGTTACAAAATTTCCAACAAAGTGTCATTTACAGAAAAAAAAATCATTTGAAACATTTTTTCGAAAAAAAACATGACCCCACCCCTTATGACAAGGCCCAAATCCGAAGAAAATCACCTCGATTTTTCGGTTTTTTAATCAAAACCCTGGGAAATAGTGGTCGAATGTTGGAACGGCATACCTCGTTGAATTCGTTACAAAACTTCCAACAAAGTGTCATTTACAGAAAAAAAAATTATTTGAAAAATTTTTTTCGAAAAGAAATCATGTCCCCACCCCATTATGACAAGGCCCAAAGCCGGATAATATCAGCTCTATTTTTCGGTTTCTTAATCAAAACCCTGGGAAATAGTGGTCGAATGTTGGAATGGCATACCTCGTTGAATTCGTTACAAAATTTCCAACAAAGTGTCATTTACAGAAAAAAAAAATCATTTGAAAAATTTTTTTCGAAAAAAACATGACCCCACCCCATTATGACAAGGCCCAAATCCGAAGAAAATCAGCTCGATTTTTCGGTTTTTTAATCAAAACCCTGGGAAATAGTGGTCGAATGTTGGAATGGCATACCTCGTTGAATTCGTTACAAAATTTCCAACAAAGTGTCATTTACAGAAAAAAAAATCATTTGAAAAATTTTTTCGAAAAGAAATCATGTCCCCCACCCCATTATGACAAGGCCCAAAGCCAGGATAATATCAGCTCAATTTTTTTTTTATATTAAAAACCCTGGGAAATAGTGGTCGATTGTTGGAATGGCATACCTCGTTGAATTCGTTACAAAATTTCCAACAAAGTGTCATTTACAGAAAAAAAAATCATTTGAAAATTTTTTCGAAAAAAAACATGACCCCACCCCTTATGACAAGGCCCAAATCCAAAGAAAATCACCTCGATTTTTCGGTTTTTTAATCAAAACCCTGGGAAATAGTGGTCGAATGTTGGAATGGCATACCTCGTTGAATTCGTTACAAAATTTCCAACAAAGTGTCATTTACAGAAAAAAAATCATTTGAAAAATTTTTTTCGAAAAAAAATCATGACCCCACCCCATTATGACAAGGCCCAAATCCGAAGAATATCAGCTCGATTTTTCGGTTTTTTAATCAAAACCCTGGGAAATAGTGGTCGAATGTTGGAATGGCATACCTCGTTGAATTCGTTACAAAATTTCCAACAAAGTGTCATTTACAGAAAAAAAATCATTTGAAAAATTTTTTCGAAAAAAAACATGACCCCCACCCCATTATGACAAGGCCCAAATCCGGATAAAATCACCTCGATTTTTCGGTTTTTTAATCAAAACCCTGGGAAATAGTGGTCGAATGTTGGAATGGCATACCTCGTTGAATTCGTTACAAAATTTTCAACAAAGTGTCATTTACAGGAAAAATCATTTACATCATTTTTCGAAAAGAAATCATGTCCCCACCCCATTATGACAAGGCCCAAATCCGGATAATATCAGCTCGATTTTTCGGTTTTTTAATCAAAACCCTGGGAAATAGTGGTCGAATGTTGGAATGGCATACCTCGTTGAATTCGTTACAAAATTTCCAACAAAGTGTCATTTACAGAAAAAAAAAATATTTGAAAATTTTTTTCCAAAAAAAAACATGACCCCCACCCCTTATGACAAGGCTCAAATCCAAAGAAAATCACCTCGATTTTTCGGTATTTTAATCAAAACCCTGGGAAATTGTGGTCGAATGTTGGAATGGCATACCTCGTTGAAATCGTTACAAAATTTTCAACAAAGTGTCATTTACAGGAAAAATCATTTACAACATTTTTTCGAAAAGAAATCATGTCCCCACCCCATTATGACAAGGCCCAAAGCCGGATAATATCAGCTCTATTTTTCGGTTTCTTAATTAAAACGCTGGGAAATAATGGTCGATTGTTGAAATGGCATACCTAGTTGAATTCGTTACAAAATTTCCAACAAAGTGTCAATTACAGAAAAAAAAATCATTTGTAACATTTTTTCGAAAAAAAACATGACCGCATCCCTTATGACAAAGCCAAAATCCGAAGAAAATCACCTCGATTTTTCGGTTTTTTAATCAAAACCCTGGGAAATAGTGGTCGAATGTTGGAATGGCATACCTCGTTGAATTCGTTACATAATTTCCAACAAAGTGTCATTTACAGAAAAAAAAATTATTTAAAAAATTTTTCGACAAAAAATCATGTCCCCCACCCCATTATGACAAGGCCCAAATCCGGATAATATCAGCTCGATTTTTCGGTTTTTTAATCAAAACCCTGGGAAATAG
This sequence comes from Drosophila carrolli, assembly GCA_018152295.1. NCBI lineage: Eukaryota > Metazoa > Arthropoda > Insecta > Diptera > Drosophilidae > Drosophila > Drosophila carrolli. The sequence goes on along the minus strand of JAECXJ010000050.1, from coordinate 48,549 downwards.
TGGTCGAATGTTGGAATGGCATACCTCGTTGAATTCGTTACATAATTTCCAACAAAGTGTCATTTACAGAAAAAAAAATTATTTAAAAAATTTTTCGACAAAAAATCATGTCCCTCGCCCCATTATGACAAGGCCCAAATCCGAATAAAATCAGCTCGATTTTTCGGTTTTTTATTCAAAACCCTGGGAAATAGTGGTCGAGTGTTGGAATGGCATACCTCGTTGAATTCGTTACAAAATTTCCAACAAAGTGTCAATTACAGAAAAAAAAATCATTTGTAACATTTTTTCGAAAAAAACATGACCCCATCCCTTATGACAATGCCAAAATCCGAAGAAAATCACCTCGATTTTTCGGTTTTTTAATCAAAACCCTGGGAAATAGTGGTCGAGTGTTGGAATGGCATACCTCGTTGAATTCGTTACAAAATTTCCAACAAAGTGTCATTTACAGAAAAAAAAATCATTTGAAAATTTTTTTCCAAAAAAAAACATGTCCCCCACCCCATTATGACAAGGCCAAATCCGAATAAAATCAGCTCGATTTTTCGGTTTTTTAATCAAAACCCTGGGAAATAGTGGTCGAATGTTGGAATGGCATACCTCGTTGAATTCGTTACAAAATTTCCAACAAAGTGTCATTTACAGAAAAAAAAATCATTTGTAAAATTTTTCCGAAAAAAAACATGACCCCCACCCCTTATGACAAGGCCCAAATCCGAAGAAAATCACCTCGATTTTTCGGTTTTTTAATCAAAACCCTGGGAAATAGTGGTCGAATGTTGGAATGGCATACCTCGTTGAATTCGTTACAAAATTTCCAACAAAGTGTCATTTACAGAAAAAAAAATCATTTGAAAAAATTTTTTCGAAAAGAAATCATGTCCCCACCCCATTATGACAAGGCCCAAATCCGGATAATATCAGCTCGATTTTTCGGTTTTTTAATCAAAACCCTGGGAAATAGTGGTCGAATGTTGGAATGGCATACCTCGTTGAATTCGTTACAAAATTTCCAACAAAGTGTCATTTACAGAAAAAAAATCATTTGAAAAATTTTTTCGAAAAAAAACATGACCCCACCCATTATGACAAGGCCCAAATCCGAAGAAAATCACCTCGATTTTTCGGTTTTTTAATCAAAACCCTGGGAAATAGTGGTCGAATGTTGGAATGGCATACCTCGTTGAATTCGTTACAAAATTTCCAACAAAGTGTCATTTACAGAAAAAAAAAATTATTTGAAAAATTTTTTTCGAAAAAAAATCATGACCCCACCCCATTATGACAAGGCTCAAATCCGGATAAAATCAGCTCGATTTTTCGGTTTTTTAATCAAAACCCTGGGAAATAGTGGTCGAATGTTGGAATGGCATACCTCGTTGAATTCGTTACATAATTTCCAACAAAGTGTCATTTACAGAAAAAAAAATTATTTAAAAAATTTTTCGACAAAAAATCATGTCCCCCACCCCATTATGACAAGGCCCAAATCCGGATAATATCAGCTCGATTTTTCGGTTTTTTAATCAAAACCCTGGGAAATAGTGGTCGAATGTTGGAATGGCATACCTCGTTGAATTCGTTACAAAATTTCCAACAAAGTGTCATTTACAGAAAAAAAATCATTTACAAAATTTTTTCGAAAAGAAATCATGTCCCCCACCCCATTATGACAAGGCCCAAATCCGGATAATATCAGCTCGATTTTTCGGTTTTTTAATCAAAACCCTGGGAAATAGTGGTCGAATGTTGGAATGGCATACCTCGTTGAATTCGTTACAAAATTTCCAACAAAGTGTCATTTACAGAAAAAAAAATTATTTGAAAAATTTTTTCGAAAAAAAACATGACCCCACCCCATTATGACAAGGCCCAAATCCGAAAGAAAATCACCTCGATTTTTCGGTTTTTTAATCAAAACCCTGGGAAATAGTGGTCGAATGTTGGAATGGCATACCTCGTTGAATTCGTTACAAAATTTCCAACAAAGTGTCATTTACAGAAAAAAAAATCATTTGCAAAATTTTTTCGAAAAGAAATCATGTCCCCACCCCATTATGACAAGGCCCAAATCCGGATAATATCAGCTCGATTTTTCGGTTTTTTAATCAAAACCCTGGGAAATAGTGGTCGAATGTTGGAATGGCATACCTCGTTGAATTCGTTACAAAATTTCCAACAAAGTGTCATTACAGAAAAAAAATCATTTGAAAAATTTTTTCGATAAAAATCATGACCCCACCCATTATGACAAGGCCCAAATCCAAAGAAAATCACCTCGATTTTTCGGTTTTTTAATCAAAACCCTGGGAAATAGTGGTCGAATGTTGGAATGGCATACCTCGTTGAATTCGTTACAAAATTTCCAACAAAGTGTCAGTTACAGAAAAAAAAATCATTTGAAAATTTTTTTCGAAAGAGAAATCATGTCCCCACCCCATTATGACAAGGCCCAAATCCGGATAATATCAGCTCGATTTTTCGGTTTTTAATCAAAACCCTGGGAAATAGTGGTCGAATGTTGGAATGGCATACCTCGTTGAATTCGTTACAAAATTCCAACAAAGTGTCATTTACAGAAAAAAAATCATTTGAAAATTTTTCGAAAAAACATGACCCCCACCCCCATGACAAGGCCCAAATCCGAGAAAATCACCCGATTTTTCGGTTTTTAATCAAAACCCTGGGAAATAGTGGTCGAATGTTGGAATGGCATACCTCGTTGAATTCGTTACAAAATTTCCAACAAAGTGTCATTTACAGAAAAAAAAAATCATTTGAAAATTTTTTCGAAAAAAAATCATGACCCCCACCCTTATGACAAGGCCAAAATCCGAATAAAATCACCTCGATTTTTCGGTTTTTTAATCAAAACCCTGGGAAATAGTGGTCGAATGTTGGAATGGCATACCTCGTTGAATTCGTTACAAAATTTCCAACAAAGTGTCATTTACAGAAAAAAAATTATTTGAAAAATTTTTCGAAAAAAATCATGACCCCACCCCATTATGACAAGGCCCAAATCCGAGATAAATCAGCTCGATTTTTCGGTTTTTTAATCAAAACCCTGGGAAATAATGGTCGAATGTTGGAATGGCATACCTCGTTGAATTCGTTACAAAATTTCCATTTCCAGAAAAAAAATATCAATTGAAAAATTTTTTCGAAAAGAAATCATGTTCCCCACCCCATTATGACAAGGCCCAAATCCGGATTATATCAGCTCGATTTTTCGGTTTTTTAATCAAAACCCTGGGAAATAGTGGTCGAATGTTGGAATGGCATACCTCGTTGAATTCGTTACAAAATTTCCAACAAAGTGTCAGTTACAGAAAAAAAAATCATTTGAAAAATTTTTTCGAAAAAAAATCATGACCCCACCCCTTATGACAAGGCCAAAATCCGAAAGAAAATCACCTCGATTTTTCGGTTTTTTAATCAAAACCCTGGGAAATAGTGGTCGAATGTTGGAATGGCATACCTCGTTGAATTCGTTACAAAATTTCCAACAAAGTGTCATTTACAGAAAAAAAATTCATTTACAAAATTTTTCGAAAAGAAATCATGTCCCCACCCCATTATGACAAGGCCCAAAGCCGGATAATATCAGCTCGATTTTTCGGTTTTTTAATCAAAACCCTGGGAAATAATGGTCGATTGTTGGAATGGCATACCTCGTTGAATTCGTTACAAAATTTCCAACAAAGTGTCATTTACAGAAAAAAAAATCATTTGAAAATTTTTTCGAAAAAAAATCATGTCCCCCACCCCATTATGACAAGGCCCAAATCCGGATAATATCAGCTCGATTTTTCGGTTTTTTAATCAAAACCCTGGGAAATAGTGGTCGAATGTTGGAATGGCATACCTCGTTGAATTCGTTACAAAATTTCCAACAAAGTGTCAGTTACAGAAAAAAAAATCATTTGAAAAATTTTTTCCAAAAAAAACATGACCCCCACCCCTTATGACAAGGCCCAAATCCAAAGAAAATCACCTCGATTTTTCGGTTTTTTAATCAAAACCCTGGGAAATAGTGGTCGAATGTTGGAATGGCATACCTCGTTGAATTCGTTACAAAATTTCCAACAAAGTGTCATTTACAGAAAAAAAAATCATTTGAAAAATTTTTTCGAAAAGAAACATGTCCCCCACCCCATTATGACAAGGCCCAAATCCGAGAAATATCAGCTCGATTTTTCGGTTTTTTAATCAAAACCCTGGGAAATAGTGGTCGAATGTTGGAATGGCATACCTCGTTGAATTCGTTACAAAATTTCCAACAAAGTGTCATTTACAGAAAAAAAAATTCATTTTTAAAATTTTTTCGAAAAGAAATCATGTCCCCACCCCATTATGACAAGGCCCAAATCCGGATAAAATCAGCTCGATTTTTCGGTTTTTTAATCAAAACCCTGGGAAATAGTGGTCGAATGTTGGAATGGCATACCTCGTTGAATTCGTTACAAAATTTCCAACAAAGTGTCATTTACAGAAAAAAAATCATTTGGAAAATTTTTTCGAAAAGAAATCATGTCCCCCACCCCATTATGACAAGGCCCAAATCCGGATAATATCAGCTCGATTTTTCGGTTTTTTAATCAAAACCCTGGGAAATAGTGGTCGAATGTTGGAATGGCATACCTCGTTGAATTCGTTACAAAATTTCCAACAAAGTGTCATTTACAGAAAAAAAAATCATTTGAAAAATTTTTTCGAAAAAAAATCATGACCCCCACCCATTATGACAAGGCCCAAATCCGGATAATATCAGCTCGATTTTTCGGTTTTTTAATCAAAACCCTGGGAAATAATGGTCGAATGTTGGAATGGCATACCTCGTTGAATTCGTTACAAAATTTCCAACAAAGTGTCATTTACAGAAAAAAAAATCATTTGAAAAATTTTTTCGAAAAGAAATCATGACCCCCACCCTTATGACAAGCCCAAATCCGAATAAAATCAGCTCGATTTTTCGGTTTTTTAATCAAAACCCTGGGAAATAGTGGTCGAATGTTGGAATGGCATACCTCGTTGAATTCGTTACAAAATTTCCAACAAAGTGTCATTTACAGAAAAAAAAATTTTGAAAATTTTTTCGAAAGAAAATGTCCCCCATTATGACAAGGTGAAATATCACTCGATTTTTTTTTTTAACTCGGAAAATTTCGAAAGTTGGAATGGCATACCTTATTACAAAATTTCAACAAAGTGTTACAGAAAAAAAAAATTTAAAAATTTTTTCCAAAAAAAAATCATGACCCCACCCCTTATGACAAGGCCCAAATCCGAAGAAAATCACCTCGATTTTTCGGTTTTTTATAATAAAACCCTGGGAAATAATGGTCGAATGTTGGAATGGCATACCTCGTTGAATTCGTTACAAAATTTCCAACAAAGTGTCATTTACAGAAAAAAAATTCATTTTAAAAATTTTTTCGAAAAAAAATCATGACCCCCACCCCATTATGACAAGGCCCAAATCCGAAGAAAATCACCTCGATTTTTTGGTTTTTTAATCAAAACCCTGGGAAATAGTGGTCGAATGTTGGAATGGCATACCTCGTTGAATTCGTTACAAAATTTCCAACAAAGTGTCATTTACAGAAAAAAAAATTTTTACAAAATTTTTTTCGAAAAGAAATCATGTCCCCACCCCATTATGACAAGGCCCAAAGCCGGATAATATCACCTCGATTTTTCGGTTTTTTAATCAAAACCCTGGGAAATAGTGGTCGAATGTTGGAATGGCATACCTCGTTGAATTCGTTACAAAATTTCCAACAAAGTGTCAGTTACAGAAAAAAAATATTTGAAAAATTTTTCGAAAAAAAACATGACCCCACCCCATTATGACAAGGCTCAAATCCGGATAAAATCACCTCGATTTTTCGGTTTTTTAATCAAAACCCTGGGAAATAGTGGTCGAATGTTGGAATGGCATACCTCGTTGAATTCGTTACAAAATTTCCAACAAAGTGTCATTTACAGAAAAAAAATCATTTGCAAAATTTTTTCGAAAAGAAATCATGTCCCCCACCCCATTATGACAAGGCCCAGATCCGGATAATATCAGCTCTATTTTTCGGTTTCTTAATCAAAACCCTGGGAAATAATGGTCGAATGTTGGAATGGCATACCTCGTTGAATTCGTTACAAAATTTCCAACAAAGTGTCATTTACAGAAAAAAAAATCATTTGTAAAATTTTTTCGAAAAAAATCATGACCCCATCCCATTATGACAAGGCCCAAATCCGAAGAAAATCACCTCGATTTTTCGGTTTTTTAATCAAAACCCTGGGAAATAGTGGTCGAATGTTGGAATGGCATACCTCGTTGAATTCGTTACAAAATTTCCAACAAAGTGTCATTTACAGAAAAAAAAATCATTTGAAAAATTTTTTCGAAAAAAATCATGTCCCCCACCCCTTATGACAAGGCCCAAATCCGAAGAAAATCACCTCGATTTTTCGGTTTTTTAATCAAAACCCTGGGAAATAGTGGTCGAATGTTGGAATGGCATACCTCGTTGAATTCGTTACAAAATTTCCAACAAAGTGTCAGTTACAGAAAAAAAAATTATTTGAAAATTTTTTTCGAAAAAAAATCATGTCCCCCACCCTTATGACAAGGCCCAAATCCGGATAAAATCACCTCGATTTTTCGGTTTTTTAATCAAAACCCTGGGAAATAGTGGTCGAATGTTGGAATGGCATACCTCGTTGAATTCGTTACAAAATTTCCAACAAAGTGTCATTTACAGAAAAAAATCATTTGAAAATTTTTTCTTAAAAAAAACCATGACCCCCACCCCATTATGACAAGGCCCAAATCCGAATAAAATCACCTCGATTTTTCGGTTTTTTAATCAAAACCCTGGGAAATAGTGGTCGAATGTTGGAATGGCATACCTCGTTGAATTCGTTACAAAATTTCCAACAAAGTGTCATTTACAGAAAAAAATCATTTGAAAAATTTTTTCGAAAAAAAATCATGTCCCCACCCCATTATGACAAGGCCAAAATCCGAAGAAAATCACCTCGATTTTTCGGTTTTTTAAACAAAACCCTGGGAAATAGTGGTCGAATGCTGGAATGACATACCTCGTTGAATTCGTTACAAAATTTCCAACAAAGTGTCAGTTTCAGAAAAAACAAATCATTTGAAAATTTTTTTCCAAAAAAATACATGACCCCCACCCCTTATTAGACAAGGCCCAAATCCGAAGAAAATCACACTCGATTTTTCGGTTTTTTAATCAAAACCCTGGGAAATAGTGGTCGAATGTTGGAATGGCATACCTCGTTGAATTCGTTACAAAATTTCCAACAAAGTGTCATTTACAGAAAAAAAAATCATTTAAAAATTTTTTCGAAAAGAAATCATGTCCCCCACCCCATTATGACAAGGCCCAAATCCGGATAATATCAGCTCGATTTTTCGGTTTCTTAATCAAAACCCTGGGAAATAGTGGTCGAGTGTTGGAATGGCATACCTCGTTGAATTCGTTACAAAATTTCCAACAAAGTGTCAGTTACAGAAAAAACAAATCATTTGAAAATTTTTTTCCAAAAAAAACCATGACCCCCACCCTTATCACAAGGCTCAAATCCAAAGAAAATCACCTCGATTTTTCGTTTTTTTAATCAAAACCCTGGGAAATAATGTTCGAATGTTGAAATGGCAAACCTCGTTGAATTCGTTACAAAATTTCTAACAAAGTGTCAGCCGGATAATATCAGCTCTATTTTTCGGTTTCTTAATCTAAACCCTGGGAAATAATGGTCGATTGTTGAAATGGCATACCTAGTTGAATTCGTTACAAAAATTCCAACAAAGTGTCATTTACAGAAAAAAAATCATTTGTAACATTTTTTCGAAAAAAACATGACCCCAACCCTTATGACAAAGCCAAAATCCGAAGAAAATCACCTCGATTTTTCGGTTTTTTAATCAAAACCCTGGGAAATAGTGGTCGAATGTTGGAACAAAGTGGCATTTCCAGAAAAAAATATCAAGTGAAAAATTTTTTCGAAAACAAATCATGTTCCCCACCCCATTATGACAAGGCCCAAATCCGGATTATATCAGCTCGATTTTTCGGTTTTTAATCAAAACCCTGGAACATAGTGGTCGTATGTTGGAATGGCATACCTCGTTGAATTCGAAAATTTCGAACAAAGTGTCATTTACAGAAAAAAAAATCATTTGAAAATTTTTTCGAAAAAAAACCATGACCCCACCCCATTATGACAAGGCCCAAATCCAAAGAAAATCACCATCGATTTTTCGTTTTTTAATCAAAACCCTGGGAAATAGTGGTCGAATGTTGGAATGGCATACCTCGTTGAATTCGTTACAAAATTTCCAACAAAGTGTCATTTACAGAAAAAAAAAATCATTTGAAAAATTTTTTCCAAAAAAAAACCATGACCCCCACCCTTATGACAAGGCTCAAATCCAAAGAAAATCACATCGAATTTTCGGTTTTTTAATCAAAACCCTGGGAAATAGTGGTCGAATGTTGGAATGGCATACCTCGTTGAATTCGTTACAAAATTTCCAACAAAGTGTCATTTACAGAAAAAAAAAATTTTTGAAAAATTTTTTTCGAAAAGAAATCATGTCCCCCACCCCATTATGACAAGGCCCAAATCCGGATAATATCAGCTCGATTTTTCGGTTTTTAATCAAAACCCTGGGAAATAGTGGTCGAATGTTGGAATGGCATACCTCGTTGAATTCGTTACAAAATTTCCAACAAAGTGTCATTTACAGAAAAAAAAATCATTTACAAAATTTTTTTCGAAAAAAATCATGTCCCCACCCCATTATGACAAGGCCCAAATCCGGATAATATCAGCTCGATTTTTCGGTTTTTTAATCAAAACCCTGGGAAATAGTGGTCGAATGTTGGAATGGCATACCTCGTTGAATTCGTTACAAAATTTCCAACAAAGTGTCAGTTACAGAAAAAAAATCATTTGAAAAATTTTTTCGAAAAAAAACATGACCCCCACCCCATTATGACAAGGCCCAAATCCGAAGATAAATCACCTCGATTTTTCGGTTTTTTAATCAAAACCCTGGGAAATAGTGGTCGAATGTTGGAATGGCATACCTCGTTGAATTCGTTACAAAATTTCCAACAAAGTGTCATTTACAGAAAAAAAAATCATTTGAAAATTTTTTTCGAAAAAAAATCATGTCCCCCACCCCATTATGACAAGGCCCAAATCCGAAGAAAATCACCTCGATTTTTCGGTTTTTTAATCAAAACCCTGGGAAATAGTGGTCGAATGTTGGAATGGCATACCTCGTTGAATTCGTTACAAAATTTCCAACAAAGTGTCAGTTACAGAAAAAAAAATTCATTTGAAAAATTTTTCGAAAAAAAACATGACCCCCACCCCATTATGACAAGGCCCAAATCCAAAGAAAATCACCTCGATTTTTCGGTTTTTTAATCAAAACCCTGGGAAATAGTGGTCGAATGTTGGAATGGCATACCTCGTTGAATTCGTTACAAAATTTCCAACAAAGTGTCATTTACAGAAAAAAAAAAATATTTGAAAATTTTTTTCGAAAACAAATTATGTCCACCACACCATTATGACAAGGCCCAAAGCCGGATAATATCAGCTCGATTTTTCGGTTTTTTATGAAAACCCTGGGAAATAGTGGTCGAATGTTGGAATGGCATACCTCGTTGAATTCGTTACAAAATTATCAACAAAGTGTAATTTACAGATAAAAAAATCATTTGAAAAATTTTTTCGAAAAAAAACCATGACCCCCACCCTTTATCACAAGGCCCAAATCCAAAGAAAATCACCTCGATTTTTCGGTTTTTTATGAAAACCCTGGGAAATAGTGGTCGAATGTTGGAATGGCATACCTCGTTGAATTCGTTACAAAATTATCAACAAAGTGTAATTTACAGATAAAAAAATCATTTGAAAATTTTTTTTGAAAAAAATCATGACCCCCACTCCCTTATGACAAGGCCCAAATCCAAAGAAAATCACCTCGATTTTTCGGTTTTTTAATCAAAACCCTGGGAAATAGTGGTCGAATGTTGGAATGGCATACCTCGTTGAATTCGTTACAAAATTTCCAACAAAGTGTCATTTACAGAAAAAAAAATCATTTGAAAATTTTTTTTCAAAAAAAACATGACCCCCACCCCTTATGACAAGGCCCAAATCCAAAGAAAATCACCTCGATTTTTCGGTTTTTTAATCAAAACCCTGGGAAATAGTGGTCGAATGTTGGAATGGCATACCTCGTTGAATTCGTTACAAAATTTCCAACAAAGTGTCATTTACAGAAAAAAAAAATCATTTGAAAAATTTTTTCGAAAAGAAATCATGTCCCCACCCCATTATGACAAGGCCCAAAACGAATAATATCAGCTCTATTTTTCGGTTTTTTAATCAAAACCCTGGGAAATAGTGGTCGAATGTTGGAATGGCATACCTCGTTGAATTCGTTACAAAATTTCCAACAAAGTGTCAGTTACAGAAAAAAAAATCATTTGAAAATTTTTTTCGAAAAAAAAACATGACCCCCACCCTTATGACAAGGCTCAAATCCAAAGAAAATCACCTCGATTTTTCGGTTTTTTAATCAAAACCCTGGGAAATAGTGGTCGAATGTTGGAATGGCACACCTCGTTGAATTCGTTACAAAATTTCCAACAAAGTATCAGTTACAGAAAAAAAATTTTTTCCCCCCTTTTTTAACCCTGGGAAATAGTGGTCGAATGTTGGAATGGCATACCTCGTTGAATTCGTTACAAAATTTCCAACAAAGTGTCATTTACAGAAAAAAATCATTTGAAAAATTTTTTTCGAAAAAAATCATGACCCCCACCCCTTATGACAAGGCCCAAATCCGAAGAAAATCACCTCGATTTTTCGGTTTTTTAATCAAAACCCTGGGAAATAGTGGTCGAATGTTGGAATGGCATACCTCGTTGAATTCGTTACAAAATTTCCAACAAAGTGTCATTTACAGAAAAAAAAATCATTTGAAAATTTTTTCGAAAAGAAATCATGTCCCCACCCCCATTATGACAAGGCCAAGATCCGGATAGAATATCAGCTCGATTTTTCGGTTTTTAATCAAAACCCTGGGAAATAGTGGTCGAATGTTGGAATGGCATACCTCGTTGAATTCGTTACAAAATTTCCAACAAAGTGTCATTTACAGAAAAAAAATCATTTTGAAAAATTTTTCGAAAAAAAACCATGACCCCCACCCCATTATGACAAGGCCCAAATCCGAAGAAATATCACCTCGATTTTTCGGTTTTTTAATCAAAACCCTGGGAAATAGTGGTCGAATGTTGGAATGGCATACCTCGTTGAATTCGTTACAAAATTTCCAACAAAGTGTCATTTACAGAAAAAAATCATTTGAAAAATTTTTTTCGAAAAGAAATCATGTCCCCACCCCATTATGACAAGGCCCAAATCCGGATAATAATCACCTCGATTTTTCGGTTTCTTAATCAAAACCCTGGGAAATAGTGGTCGAATGTTGGAATGGCATACCTCGTTGAATTCGTTACAAAATTTCCAACAAAGTGTCATTTACAGAAAAAAAAATCATTTGAAAATTTTTTTCGAAAAAAAACATGACCCCACCCCTTGACAAGGCCCAAATCCGAAGAAAATCACCTCGATTTTTCGGTTTTTTAATCAAAACCCTGGGAAATAGTGGTCGAATGTTGGAATGGCATACCTCGTTGAATTCGTTACAAAATTTCCAACAAAGTGTCATTTACAGAAAAAAAAATCATTTACAAAATTTTTTCGAAAAGAAATCATGTCCCCACCCCATTATGACAAGGCCCAAAGCCGGATAATATCAGCTCTATTTTTCGGTTTCTTAATCAAAACCCTGGGAAATAATGGTCGATTGTTGGAATGGCATACCTCGTTGAATTCGTTACAAAACTTTCAACAAAGTGTCATTTACAGAAAAAACAAATCATTTGAAAAATTTTTCGAAAAAAAACATGACCCCATCCCTTATGACAAGGCCAAAATCCGAAGAAAATCACCTCGATTTTTCGGTTTTTTAATCAAAACCCTGGGAAATAGTGGTCGAATGTTGGAATGGCATACCTCGTTGAATTCGTTACAAAATTTCCAACAAAGTGTCATTTACAGAAAAAAAAAATCATTTGAAAATTTTTTCGAAAAAAAACATGACCACCACCCCTTATGACAAGGCCCAAATCCGAAGATAAATCACCTCGATTTTTCGGTTTTTTAATCAAAACCCTGGGAAATAGTGGTCGAATGTTGGAATGGCATACCTCGTTGAATTCGTTACAAAATTTCCAACAAAGTGTCATTTACAGAAAAAAAAATCATTTACAAAATTTTTCGAAAAGAAACATGTCCCCCACCCTATTATGACAAGGCCCAAAGCCGGATAATATCAGCTCGATTTTTCGGTTTTTTAATCAAAACCCTGGGAAATAATGGTCGAATGTTGGAATGGCATACCTCGTTGAATTCGTTACAAAATTTCCAACAAAGTGTCATTTACAGAAAAAAAAATCATTTGCAAAATTTTTTCGAAAAAAACATGACCCCACCCCATTATGACAAAGGCCCAAATCCGATGAAAATCACCTCGATTTTTCGGTTTTTTAATCAAAACCCTGGGAAATAGTGGTCGAATGTTGGAATGGCATACCTCGTTGAATTCGTTACAAAATTTCCAACAAAGTGTCAGTTACAGAAAAAAAATCATTTGAAAAATTTTTTCGAAAAAAACATGACCCTCACCCCATTATGACAAGGCCCAAAATCCGGAGAAAATCACCTCGATTTTTCGGTTTCTTAATCAAAACCCTGGGAAGAAATAAGACAAATGGTCAGAATGTTGGAATGGCATACCTCGTTGAATTCGTTACAAAATTTCCAACAAAGTGTCATTTACAGAAAAAAAATCAACAAAGTTTGAAAAATTTTTTCGAAAAAAAATCATGTCCCCACCCCATTATGACAAGGCCCAAATTGCAAGGATAAATCACCTCGATTTTTCGGTTTTTTAATCAAAACCCTGGGAAATAGTGGTCGAATGTTGGAATGGCATACCTCGTTGAACTCGTTACAAAATTTCCAACAAAGTGTAATTTACAAAAATAAAAATCATTTAAAAAAATTTTTTCGAAAAGAAATCATGTCCCCACCCCATTATGACAAGGCCCAAAGCCGGATAATATCAGCTCTATTTTTCGGTTTCTTAATCAAAACCCTGGGAAATAGTGGTCGAGTGTTGGAATGGCATACCTCGTTGAATTCGTTACAAAATTTCCAACAAAGTGTCAGTTACGGAAAAAAAATGATTTGAAAACTTTTTTTCAAAAAAACCATGACCGCCACCCCTTATGACAAGGCCCAAACCCGAAAAAAATCACCTCGATTTTTCGGTTTTTTAATCAAAACCCTGGGAAATAGTGGTCGAATGTTGGAATGGCATACCTCGTTGAATTCGTTACAAAATTTCCAACAAAGTGTCATTTACAGAAAAAAAAATCATTTACAAAATTTTTTCGAAAAGAAATCATGTCCCCACCCCATTATGACAAGGCCCAAAGCCGGATAATATCAGCTCTATTTTTCGGTTTTTTAATCAAAACCCTGGGAAATAATGGTCGAATGTTGGAATGGCATACCTCGTTGAATTCGTTACAAAATTTCCAACAAAGTGTCATTTACAGAAAAAAAAATCATTTGAAAAATTTTTTCGAAAAAAACATGACCCCACCCCTTATGACAAGGCCCAAAATCCGAAGAAAATCACCTCGATTTTTCGGTTTTTATTCAAAACCCTGGGAAATAGTGGTCGAATGTTGGAATGGCATACCTAGTTGAATTCGTTACAAAAATTCCAACAAAGTGTCATTTACAGAAAAAACAAATCATTTGTAACATTTTTTCGAAAAAAAAACAAGAAAATCACCTCGATTTTTTGGTTTTTTATTCGAATCCCTGGGAAATAATGGTCGAATGTTGGAATGGCACACATCGTTGAATTCGTTACAAAATTTCCAAAAAAGTGTCATTTACAGAAAAAAAATCATTTACAAAATTTTTTCGAAAAGAAATCATGTCCCCACCCCATTATGACAAGGCCCAAAGCCGGATAATATCAGCTCTATTTTTCGGTTTCTTAATCAAAACCCTGGGAAATAATGGTCGATTGTTGAAATGGCATACCTAGTTGAATTCGTTACAAAAATTCCAACAAAGTGTCATTTACAGAAAAAAAAATCATTTGTAACATTTTTTCGAAAAAAAAACAAGAACATCACCTTGATTTTTTGGTTTTTTATTCAAAACCCTGGGAAATAGTGGTCGAATGTTGGAATGGCATACATCGTTGAATTCGTTACAAAATTTTCAACAAAGTGTCATTTACAAAAAAAAATCATTTGACCAATTTTCAAAAACCATGACCCCCACCCTTATTACAAGGCTAAAATCCAAAGAAAATCACCTCGATTTTTCGGTTTTTTAATCAAAACCCTGGAAATAGTGGTCATTGTTAATGATTTTGAATTCGTTAAAAATTTCCAACAAAGTGCATTAAAAAACATCTCCGACCCTATAAAGTATATATATTCTTGATCAGGATCACCTCCTGAGTTGATATAGCCATGTCCGTCTGTCTGTTTCTACGCAAACTAGTCTCTCAGTTCTAAAGCTATCGAGTTCAAACTTTGCACACACCCTTCTTTTCTTTGCACGCAGTATATATGTCGGAACGGCCGGTATTGGCCGGCTATATCCTCCTCTAATCAAAAGGATCGGTCGACTATATCGTATAGCTACGATTTTTAGCTGAACGATTTTAAATGCCAAAACCTTGGGAAATAGTGGTTGAAGGTTGGAAGTGGCATTGTTGAATTCGTTACAAAATTTCAAAAATGTCATTTACATGTAAAAAATTTTTGAAAATTTTATTTACAAAAGTATTCCCCCACCATTATGACAACGGCTCCAGCCCGAAATTCAGCTCATTCCTTTCGGTTGTTTTAATCAAAACCCTGGGAAATAGTGGTCGCATGTTGGAATGGCATACCTCGTTGAATTTGTTACAAAATTTCCAACAAAGTGTCATTTACAGAAAAAAAAATCATATACAAAATTTTTTCAAAAAAAATCATGTTCCCCACCCCATTATGACAAGGCCCAAAGCCGGATAATATCAGCTCTATTTTTCGGTTTCTTAATCAAAACCCTGGGAAATAGTGGTCGAGTGTTGAAATGGCATACCTCGTTGAATTCGTTACAAAATTTCCAACAAAGTGTCAGTTACGGAAAAAACACATCATTTGACATTTTTTTTCCAAAAAAAACCATGACCCCCACCCTTATCACAAGGCTATGTGAGCCAAAGAAAATCACCTCGATTTCTCGGTTTTTTATTTAAAACCCTGGGAAATAGTGGTCGAGTGTTGGAATGGCATACCTCGTTGAATTCGTTTCAAAATTTCCAACAAAGTATCAGTTACAGAAAAAACAAATCATTTGAAAATTTTTTTCCAAAATAAAAACATGACCCCCACCCTTATGATAAGGCTCAAATCCAAAGAAAATCTCCTCGATTTTTCGATTTTTTAATCAAAACCCTGGGAAATTCGTTACAAAATTTCCACAAAAGTGTCATTTACAGAAAGAAAAATCATTTACAAAATTTTTACGAAAAGAAATCATGTCCCCACCTCATTATGACAAGGACCAAAGCCGGATAATATCAGCTCTATTTTTTGGTTTCTTAATCAAAACCTTGGGAAATAATGGTGGATTGTTGGAATGGCATACCTCGTTGAATTCGTTTTAAAACTTTCAACAAAGTGTCATTTACAGAAATAAAAATCATTTACAAAATTTTTTCGAAAAGAAATCATGTCCCCACCCCATTATGACAAGGCCCAGTTCCGGATAATATCAGCTCGATTTTTCGGTTTTTTAGTCAAAACCCTGGGAAATAGTGGTCGAATGTTGGAATGGCATACCTCGTTGAATTCGTTACAAAATTTCCAACAAAGTGTCAGTTACAGAAAAAACAAATCATTTGAAAAATTAGTTCCAAAAAAAACATGACCCCCACCCTTGTGACAAGGCTCAAATCCAAAGAAAATCTCCTCGATTTTTCGGTTTTTTAATCAAAACCCTGGGAAATAGTGGTCGAATGTTGGAACGGCATACCTCGTTGAATTCATTTACAGAAAAAAAATTATTTACAACATTTTTTCGAATAGAACTCATGTCCCCCACGCCATTATGACAAGGCTCAAATCCAAAGAAAATCACCTTGATTTTTCGGTTTTTTAATCAAAACCCTGGGAAATAGTGGTCGAATGTTGGAATGGCATACCTCGTTGAATTCGTTACAAAATTTCTAACAAAGTGTCATTTACAGAAAAAAAAAATTATTTGAAAATCTTTTTCGAAAAGAAATTATTTCCCACCCCATTATGACAAGGTCCAGTTCCGGATAATATCAGCTCGATTTTTAGGTTTTTTAATCAAAACCCTGGGAAATAGTGGTCAAATGTTGGAGTGGCATACCTCGTTGAATTCGTTACAAAATTTCCAACAAAGTGTCATTTACAGAAAAAACAAATCATTTGTAACATTTTTTCGAAAAAAAAACATGACCCCATCCCTTAGGTCAAAGCCAAAATCCGAAGAAAATCACCTCGATTTTTAGGTTTTTTAATCAAAACCCTGTGAAATAATGGTCGATTGTTGGAATGGCATACCTCGTTGAATTCGTTACAAAACTACCAACAAAGTGTCATTTACAGAAAAAAAATTATTTGAAAAATTTTTTCGAAAAGAAATCATGTCCCCCACCCCATTATGACAAGGCCCAGTTCCGGATAATATCAGCTCGATTTTTAGGTTTTTTAATCAAAACCCTGGGAAATAATGGTCGATTGTTGGAATGGCATACCTCGTTGAATTCGTTACAAAATTTCCAACAAAGTGTCAGTTAGAGAAAAAAAATTATTAAAAAATTTTTTCGAAAAGAAATCATGTCCCCCACCCAATTATGACAAGGCCCAGTTCTGGATAATATCAGCTTGATTTTTAGGTTTTTTAATCAAAACCCTGGGAAATAGTGGTCGAATGTTGGAATGGTATACCTCGTTGAATTCGTTACAAGATTTCCAACAAAGTGTCAGTTAGGTTAGTTAGGTTAGGTTAGGACGGCTGCCAGACTATAGCCTGGCACACTTAGACCTCTGTGGGTCCATTGTGATACCGTATGATCTCAACTTTTGAGACCCTATCCGTTAAGAGTCAGCCTGTAGGTTGGTCGTTCAGCAAGTCCCCCATCCGGAGGATTTAATAAAAGAGCTTAGACTCTTCAGGTTAATCTGCGATATTTCGGTCAGGTAATTTATGAAAGGATATCCTAAGTGTTTCAGTCTAAGCCTGCATGGGCATGAACAGAGTAGGTGTTCCACCGTTTCCTCTTCTTCCTCAGACCTGCAGCTTCTACAAAAATCATTTTTTGGGGCTTTTAGGCTGCCGGCGTGTGCGCCAACGAGCCAGTGGCCTGTGAGTACTCGAATTAGCATACCGCACTCAGTGCGGCTGAAATTGAGTAGTTCTGATGTTTTCTTATTGTTTATTTCAGGCCATGTCTGGTGAGAGATTCGGCATTGCGGTGTGTTTGGCCAATGAGTGTTGGCTAATTTGCTGAAATGGTTTTTAATAATTAGCTTGCAAGTAGCCATAGACATGCCAACATTCTCCTTTCCTGGAAGGAGAGGTATGGTGGTGCCTTGCCTGGCTAGCTCGTCTGCTATACAGTTGCCTACGATATCCCGGTGACCCGGAACCCATATAAGGCTGACAGTAAACTGACTAGCCATCTCGTGGAGAGATTTGCGACAGTCTGCTATTGTTCGGGAGTTTGTATTCGTCGAGTAGATTGATTTAATAGCCGCTTGGCTATCACTATATATGTTTATGTGTCTGTTCTGGGTGTTTAAGTCCCTTAAACAGACGAGTGCTTCTATTATAGCATACACTTCCGCTTGGAAGACACTGCAGTGGTCAGGAAGTCTGAATGACTGCCTGATCTCTAATTGCTGGGACTATATGCCTCCACCTACGTGTCCGTCTAGTTTGGAGCCGTCTGTATATAAACAGATTGCGTCTATTGAGCCCGGTCGGCCCCGATTCCATACTTCCCTGCCTGGGATCAGAGCTTCGAAGGGCGTGTGACTGTATTCACGGGTTTTACATAGATCTGTTTTGGCGGGATCAATTTGTCATTGTTAAGGGGAGTTAAGATACATTGTTTGTGTAAAGCGGTCTACCACAGAGCCACTCCATATAGAAGGAATGGCTTGACTACCGCTGTGTATATCCAATTGACGATTTTAGGGGACATACCCCATCTTAGCCCGATTGCTTTTTTACAAGAGTAAAGTGCAATGGTCGCTTTCTTGGTTCTCTCTTGGTTGTTTAAGCCCCATTTAAGACGCTTATCTAATACTAACCCCAAGTATCTTGCGTGCTCGCTAAAAGAGAGATTACAGTTGTTTAAAGTGGGTGGGTTAAGTTTTGGGATTTTGTATCTATTTGTAAAAAGGACTAGTTCCGTTTTTGAGGGGTTTACCCCAAGTCCGTACTTTGTAGTCCATTCCGATAGTGTTTTTAGTTTTGCGGTCATAAGATCGCATAAAGTTTGTGGATACTTACCATTAAAGATGATAGCGACATCGTCCGCGTATGCCACTATTTTACAGCCTCCTCCTTCAAGAATCCGCAGTAGTTTATTTACCGCGATATTCCATAAGAGGGGTGATAGTACACCTCCTTGCGGAGTGCCTCTATTCACTAATCTAGTCTGGGTTGAGGTCCCTAGTGTGGCCGTGACCAGTCTGCTTATCAGCAATTTGTGGATCAGCCCCACTAGCGGTGTCTCAACCCCTAGTTCAGTGACGGATTCTGTTATTGCCGTGGGAAGCACGTTGATGAAAGCTCCTTCTATGTCAAGGAAGGCGATCAAGGTGTATTCTTGTATATTGAGTGATTTCTCGATGTTGCTTACTACCAAGTGTAGCGCCGATTCGGTCGACTTACCTTTGGTGTATGCGTGTTGCGCCTCTGATATCTGCGTCGGGTCAATGATGTCTCTAATGTGTAGACCTATCAGTCTTTCTAGGATTTTTAGCAGGAATGATGTCAGACTTATCGGTCTGAAATCCTTCGCTGTAGTATGGGTGGCCTTCCCTGCCTTAGGGATGAAAACAACTTTCGTTTCCCGCCATGCTGTAGGTAGTTCTCCTACTGCAAGAATGGTCTGGAAGATTTTTCTCAGCCAGTTTATAGCTAGCTCTCCTGCCTGCTGAATATGTGCCGGTGTTATATTGTCCGGTCCCGGCGATTTGTGTGGTTTAAATCTATGAATGGACCAGTTTATATTACGGTCTGATAGTAGGAGATTTAAGTTTATTCCTTCTCCAGTGTGTCTTCCTGGGGGATGTCCTGTTTGCAGGCTCTTTGGGAAGTGAGCGTCTAGGAGTAGGTTTAGGGATTCTTCACTAGAGTCCGACCATGATCCGTCAGCCTTTTGGAGATAGCCTAAGGATACGGCTGTCTTAGAGAGTATTTTTCTGAGCCTTGCGGCATCAGTTGTCTTTTCAATATCCGAGCAGAAGTTCTGCCACGCAGTTGTCTTCTCTTTTCTGATGGCCTTTTTGAATGTGGCTAGTTCGTTTTTGTAGCTTTGCCAGTTTATGTCCTCATTCGTAGCTTTCGCTCTGTTGAACAGGTTTCTGCATTTGGCTCTGAGGATTGATAATTGCTGGGTCCACCAAGGAGGTTTTTTTACTTTCCTCTTGGTTTCCCTAAACGGGCATGCAGCTGTGAATGCCGCGTTGCATGCTTATGTGAATTTGTTTACTATATTATCTAGCTCCTGAGTGCAAAGAGTGCTTTCTGGTGGCTCCCTGGGGAGGAAGCTCGATAGAATTTCTTTGTACTTATTCCAGTCTGCCCGCCTGGGGTTGGCAAAGCTGACCGACGCAGGTGACACTAGGGACAAAGTTGTCTCTATAAGCCTGTGATCTGAAAATGAGTGCTCGTCGGAGACAGCCCAGTTTGTGACTGTGTTTATGAGTGAATCTGATGCCAGGGTTAGATCTATGATCGTTTGGCACGTTTTTGTTATAAAATTAGGGGTATTGCCCCTGTTACAAAGAAATAAGTTCGAATTTAGAATGAAATCAAATAAAGACTTACCTCTGTCGTTGTTGATAGGGCAGCCCCACTGAGTATGGTGGGCATTTGCATCGCATCCTATCACCAAACCTTTCTTAAGCTCTTCACATTCCTGTACCAGTCCTCTGACTAGCGCGTCTGAGGGGTCTACCTTTTCAAAAGCCATGTAGGCCAATAGCATCCTAATAGAGCCGCTTTGCAGCTCCAGGGTTATTACTGTGTTGTCTCCGTTGCTGTAATTGCGAAGCAGAAATGTACTAAGATGCCGTTTGGCTAAAATGCAGGTTCGAATTTTACCTTGTTTGGGGTCAAGCATAAGCTTGTAATCTTTTGTTCCTAGTCCAGCAACCCTGCCTCCTGCTACCCAGGGTTCCTGAACTAAGACCACGTCGGCTTCGCCTTTGGACAGGCGATGTAGGTTGATCTGCAGGAGTCTTAGCGACATCCCCAGCTGCAACCTCCACCACAGTAACGTCGGCCTCCGAATCGCTCAGGTCCACTTCATCGATTGCCGGTCCCATCGCTCGCATCTCTCTGCTCAGCGACGAGTCGGTTGAGTAGCCGTCCTCCGGCACACCAGGGGCCTCCACTTCCTCCGCAAGTACCTGCTCCGCTGGGTTGCCGGCAGGACTTCCCGAGGAATTAGAGTCCCCTTTGTAAATCTTTACATGTATGGCACCGAAACCGTAGTTGAGCGTTCCCCGAGCAGCCTCTATGGGAGCGACCGACTCCTTGTTCAGCGCCACGATCGCTTGGTTCACGTCACCTGCGTGCTCCTCCACCTTAACGACTTTCCAGTCTTTTGTGGGGAGATGTGGGTTGCATTCTTGCAACATATAAAGGATGTCCTCCGGTGATACGATTGCTGCTGGGAGGCAAATTCTGGCTCGTGGTCTACTGGGGACGTCACACCAATCTAGTGCGACTATATTCGTAAACTGCTCCGAGCTGTGCTACCGCCTGTTTGTATCGGTCAGCTGATCGCTGATTATCGCAGGCCACCACTTTTACACTGCCCTGGTACCAGCCCGCGTCCATTCAGCAAGGCGGTGAACCGGGCTTCTCGCGTACCATACGCAGGCAAATAAGCTTGGACTCAACCGCCTTCCATTTATTTCTGGGGATCCTGTTCTCCGGATTTCCCCTGTCTATAAGTCCAAGTAGGACCCGATCTTTGGTAATCTCGGCAAAGGAGACCGACGGCTGGATCTTCGATCTCTTCGCCGACGGACCGGGCAGCTCTATGGAGCGTTGCCTCTTCGCCTGAGCACCTTCTGGCTGGGGCTTCTCTTGCCCATAGTTAGGAAACACCGTCCTTGCCCACTCTACCTTCTTTAGCCATTCGGGCGAAGACGTTGCGACATTGCTTCTGGCATGCGAGCGCAGGGTTTGGGCGGCAGTCCGCCTCTCTGCGTAAGTTAATTTCTTTACACCAGCGGGTGACCCGATCGACTTTTCTGCGCCTACCGCTGGTTTTGGCGCAGATGCGCACATAGCGGAGGCGTTAGCGACAGTCTTTCTGTCCCCCGACATCCCTAGTTTGGGATGGGGGCCCTTTCTGAGCCCTACTGGTGCTTGCAGTGGAACCATCGTTCATATTTGCAGCGCCGGGTTTTTGTGGTCTCCGTTTTCTTATTTGTATTTTTATTTATTGTTTCCATAATTGGTCCCACGAGCTGCGGAGAAGGGGAAAGGTCCGCCCGGGCAGAGATCCGCGGTACCCGGGTAAGGCGGTAGATAGAAAAGGGGGTCGCCACCTCCCTGAGCCCACCGTTTGAGACTGAGCTAGTTGTTGATCCGGGCCCCAGCCAGGCTGACTCTTGGCACGGTCCGAATTACACCGTAGTCCGGCCCGGAGTGAGATGTTGTTTGGGAGAGGAAGTGGGTAGGTGGTGTGTGGGGGATATTGGGTTTGTGTAAAGCAACTGTTTAGATGCGGCTGAACAAATCGAATCGTCGGTACTGCCTCGTTGCAAGATACCCGCTGGTTGTCCGGGACTGCTTATTTGCTGGGGTTTCCGTCCACGATTCCATGTTTGACTTCCACCGCCAGCTTATTCGCAGTTGGCCTCGAGTGAGGTCGTCCGCTATCCGCAACCTGCGACCCGCTCGGTCGCCCCAGCTAGGCGGCTTCAGAACCATCTCACAAGTTCCTCAAACGGGAATCGACCATTATTTCCCAGGGTTTTGATTAAGAAACCGAAAAATAGAGCTGATATTATCCGGCTTTGGGCCTTGTCATTATGAGGTTGGGACATGATTTCTTTTCGAAAAAATTTTGTAATTGTTTTTTTTTTTTTTGTAAATGACACTTTGTTGGAAATTTTGTAACGAATTCAACGAGGTATGGCATTCCAACATTCGACCACTATTTCCCAGGGTTTTGATTAAAAAACCGAAAAATCGAGGTGATTTTCTTTGGATTTGAGCTTTATCATAAGGGTGGGGGTCATGTTTTTATTTTGGAAGAAATTTTTCAAATGATTTGTTTTTTCTGCAACAGATACTTTGTTGAAAATTTTGTAACGAATTCAACGAGGTATGCCATTCCAACACTCGACCACTATTTCCCAGGGCTTTGATTAAAAAACCTAAAAATCGAGCTGATATTATCCGGAACTGGGCCTTGTCATAATGGGGTGGGAGACATGATTTCTTTTCGAAAAAATTAAAAAAAAATTTTTTTTTCTGTAACTGACACTTTGTTGGAAATTTTGTAACGAATTCAACGAGGTATGCCATTCCAACAATCGACCATTATTTCCCAGGGTTTTGATTAAAAAACCTAAAAATCGAGCTGATATTATCCGGAACTGGGCCTTGTCATAATGGGGTGGGAGATATGATTTCTTTTCGAAAACATTTTTAAATAATTTTTTTTTCTGTAACTGACACATTGTTGGAAATTTTGTAACGAATTCAACGAGGTATGCCATTCCAACAATCGACCATTATTTCCCAGGGTTTTGATTAAAAAACCTAAAAATCGAGCTGATATTTTTTTTTTTTTTTTTTTTAGCGCGGAGTCCCACGGCCCACTTACCCGCCCAACCGACCGAGGGGCGCAGCCGTGTATCGTACGGCACGATTCGCGATAGGAGAGACGCGAGATAGGAAAATAAAGGTAAAGGTCCGGGGAAAAAAGTAAGTAAAGATCAATCTTGTGCCAATGAAGCAAGTATTAATCGTTTTAGGAGCGGCAGAGAGTCAAGATTTGATATTACAGGAAAAAGTCTATTATAGTCAGAACATAATACTCTGAAAGGCTCATGCAAGGCATAGTTAGATCTACAATGATTTAAAATTAGGGGAATATAATTTCTAGTTAATCTACTTGGCACAGAAAAGTTTAGCCGACTTAACAAGTCGGGGCAGTCAATATCACCATGTATAAGGTTATAAATAAAGATAGTACCAAGCATCGTTCTACGGTTGGCTAGGGATGGTAAATTAATCAAAAGAAGTCTACTAGAATAAGAAGGTAAGATAAGATTTGCATCCCAGTTTAGGCGCCGTAAAGCAAAAAAAGGAAGTTTTTTTGTACAGATTCAATACGACCAATATGTATTCCGTATTGTGGACTCCAGACGGGAGACCCATACTCCAGATTTGGACGGACTAGCGAAATAAATAAAGTTTTAGTCAAATAAGGATCATCGAATTCTTTTGACCACCTTTTAATAAATCAAGCACTCCTCTGGCTTTATTAGCCATGGACGAAATGTGATTAGAAAATTTTAGTTTAGGGTCCAAGAGAACGCCAAGATCGTTTACAAGAGTTATTCTATCCAAAGAGCTGCCACTTAACGTGTATGTCGCGTATATCGGATTGGCCCGATAAAAAGTCATCAGCTTGCACTTGGAGCCGTTTAAATTTAGTAAATTATCTATGCACCAGTTTTGAAAATTATCTAGATCGGATTGCAAGTCTAAATGGCAGGAAATGTCCTTATACTGCAGGCACAACTTAACATCATCTGCGTACATAAGTACGCGAGAATGACTTATAATTGAGGGAAGATCGTTAATAAATAATGTAAAAAGTAACGGACCCAGATGGCTCCCTTGTGGGACACCGGAGGTAACACGGAGAATTTCAGAAATTGAATTTTTAAAAAGGACCCTTTGTGACCTGCCATTTAGATAACTTGAAATCCATTTAAGCAGATCAACTGGAAAACCTAAAAGGTCAAGTTTATGAATAAGAAGTAAGTGATTTACAGAGTCAAATGCTTTACTAAAGTCAGTGTAAAAGACATCTGTTTGAAAACTACTATTGAAGCCTTTTATCACATATGTAGTGAGCTCTAGAAGGTTTGTAATTGTGGATCTACGTTTAATAAATCCGTGTTGACACGGAGAAATAATTGATCTGCAAAAGTGCTGCAAATGAGGAGTAATAATTTTTTCAAAAAGCTTAGGAATAGCTGACAACTTAGAAATACCTCTGTAGTTACTGGCTTCTAACTTGTTACCTTTTTTGAAAAGAGGAATAACAAATGATTCCTTCCAAATATTTGGGAATTGGGACGTTTCTAGAGATAAGGTAAACAACTTGTGAAGAGGTTTGCACAGGGCCTTAGCGCAATACCTAAGCACGCACCCAGGAATACCATCGGGCCCTGGCGAATAAACAGGCTTAATACGAAGAAGATCCAAAAGAAGAGAGCTTTCTGTTAAAGTGGGACAGAATATGAGGTTTGACTTGGGCATGGTGTAAGAATAAGGCTGAGATGAATAATCTAAAGTAGAGTAAGTCGTTTGAAAAAATTGGGAAAATATATCGGCTATTGCCTGATCTGTGGTTCCCGTCATGTTTTCGAACGACAGCGAGGAAGGAAAAGAATTAGATTTACGCTTGGTGTTAACAAAATTATAAAACTGTTTCGGGTCCTGAGAGAACTGGACCTTACAACTGTTTATGTAACTATTATAACACTGAGCATTAAGCACGGTAAATCTTGACCGAGCACTTAAATATCTAGTAAAAACAGATTGAGAACCGGTATTTTTATATTTCCTAAAAAGTCTGGACTTTACATTTCTTAAGTGTGTCAACTCTTTGCTAAACCAAGGTGATTTATTGGAAGTTGACGGATAGTACCACGGAACACAGGAATTAAATCCGGAACTGAGCCTTGTCATAATGGGGTGGGGGACATGATTTCTTTTCGAAAAAATTTTTCAAATAATTTTTTTTTCTGTAAATGACACTTTGTTGGAAGTTTTGTAACGAATTCAACGAGGTATGCCATTCCAACAATCGACCACTATTTCACAGGGTTTTGATTAAAAAACCTAAAAATCGAGGTGATTTTCTTCGGATTTTGGCTTTGACCTAAGGGATGGGGTCATGTTTTTTTTCGAAAAAATGTTACAAATGATTTGTTTTTTCTGTAAATGACACTTTGTTGGAAATTTTGTAACGAATTCAACGAGGTATGGCATTCCAACATTCGACCACTATTTCACAGGGTTTTGATTAAAAAACCTAAAAATCGAGCTGATATTATCCGGAACTGGGCCTTGTCATAATGGGGTGGGAGACATGATTTTTTTTCGAAAAAATTGTTCAAATAATTTTTATACCCGTTACTCGTAGAGTAAAAGGGTATATTGTATTCGTGCAAAAGTATGTAACAGGTAGAAGGAAGCGTTTCCGACCCTATAAAGTATATATATTCTTGTTCAGGATCACTAGCCGAGTCGATCTAGCCATGTCCGTCTGTCGTCTGTCTGTCTGTCCGTCTGTCTGTCCGTCCGTATGAACGCTGAGATCTCGGAAACTATAAAAGCTAGAAGATTGGCATTTTGCATGTAGATTTTAGGAGTTCCTACGCAGCGCAAATTTGTTTCAAAATAGTGCCACGCCCCCTCTGACGCCCACAAGCCACAAGCTGTGGCCACAGTTTTGATGCTATTATGAAAATTTTAATTGATATGTATTTGTTTCGTCAATACCTATCGATTGGAGATATAAAAGTTTGCCACGCCCACTCTAACGCAGAAAAACCCTGGCTAGCGCCTACATTTCCGCCTTTCATGGCGCCATCTAACGGATGACTTTGGAACAGCTTGCCAAGGTGCTCAACAGAGTCAACGTTAATTCTCGATAAGGATTTCTATTAACGGAAAGCTGATTAACGGGTATCTAATAGTCGAGGCACTCGACTATAGCGTT
Source organism: Drosophila carrolli (assembly GCA_018152295.1). Classification (NCBI taxonomy): domain Eukaryota; kingdom Metazoa; phylum Arthropoda; class Insecta; order Diptera; family Drosophilidae; genus Drosophila; species Drosophila carrolli. Next base: position 22,088 of record JAECXJ010000050.1, on the reverse strand, counting down.
CTCTCTTGTTTTTTCTGTAACTGACACTTTGTTGGAAATTTTGTAACGAATTCAACGAGGTATGCCATTTCAACATTCGAACATTATTTCCCAGGGTTTTGATGAAAAAACCGAAAAATCGAGGTGATTTTCTTTGGATTTGAGCCTTGTCATAAGGGTGGGGGTCATGTTTTTATTTTGTAAAAAATTTTTCAAATGATTTGTTTTTTCTGTAACTGATACTTTGTTGGAAATTGTGTAACGAATTCAACGAGGTATGCCATTCCAACATTCGACCACTATTTCCCAGGGTTTTAAATAAAAAACCGAAAAATTGAGGTGATTTTTTTTGGATTTGAGCCTTGTCATAAGGGTGGGGGTCATGATTTTTTTTGGAAACAAATTTTCAAATGATTCGTTTTTTCCGTAACTGATACTTTGTTGGAAATTTTGTAACGAATTCAAGGATGTATGCCATTCCAACACTCGACCACTATTTCCCAGGGTTTTAAATAAAAAACCAAAAATCGAGCTGATATTATCCGGATTTGGGCCTTGTCATAATGGGGTGGGGGACATGACTTCTTGTCGAAAAAATTTTTCAAATTTTTTTCTGTAAATGACACTTTGTTAGAAATTATGTAACGAATTCAACGAGGTTTGCCATTCCAACATTCGACCACTATTTCCCAGGGTTTTGAATAAAAAACCGAAAAATCGAGGTGATTTTCTTCGGATTTTGCCCTTGTCTTAAGGGATGGGGTCATGTTTTTTCGAGAAAATGTTACAAATGATTTTTTTTTTCTGTAAATGACACTTTGTTGGAAATTATGTAACGAATTCAACGAGGTATGCCATTCCAACATTCGACCACTATTTTCCAGGGTTTTGATTAATAAACCAAAAATCGAGCTGATATTATCCGGATCTGGGCCTTGTCATAATGGAGTGGGAGACATGACTTCTTGTCGAAAAAATTTTTCAAATTTTTTTTTCTGTAAATGACACTTTGTTAGAAATTATGTAACGAATTCAACGAGGTTTGCCATTCCAACATTCGACCACTATTTCCCAGGGTTTTGATTAAAAAACCGAAAAATCGAGGAGATTTTCTTTGGATTTGAGCCTTATCATAAGAATGGGGGTCATGTTTATATTTTGGAAAAAAATTTTCAAATGATTTGTTTTTTCTGTAACTGATACTTTGTTGGAAATTTTGTAACGAATTCAACGAGGTATGCCATTCCAACACTCGACCACTATTTCCCAGGGTTTTGATTAAGAAACCGAAAAATAGAGCTGATATTATCCGGCTTTGGGCTTTGTCATAATGGGGTGGGGACATGATTTATTTTCGAAAAAATTTTGTATATGATTTTTTTTTCTGTAAATGACACTTTGTTGGAAATTTTGTAACGAATTCAACGAGGTATGCCATTCCAACATTCGACCACTATTTCCCAGGGTTTTGATTAAAAAACCGAAAAAGAGGTAATATTCTTCGGAGCCAGTTGTCATAATGCGGTGGGGTCATGATTATATTCTCCAAAAAATTATTCATATGATGCATTTTTAATACTGATAAAAATGACAACTTCCTTAACTTTATAACGAACTCAACGAGGTATGGCATTTCCAACATTCGACCAGCTATTTCCCAGGGTTTTGATTAAAAACCGAACAATCCTTATGAAATTTGATAGGTCTGACTGATTGGCTAAAATATAAAAACCATAAAAAAATTTCTCAACTTCCTAACTTTTACAAACACCAAAGTTATAGCATTTCCGATCAATCAGTTATCAGCAGCTATAGGATATAGTCGGCCGATCCTTATGAAATTTGGTAGGTCGGATTGATTGGCTAAAAATAAAACCCATAGAAAATCCCAACTTTCCAACTTTGCGCACTCAGTCAAAGTTATGGCATTTCCGATCAATCAGTTATATGGTAGCTATAGGATATAGCAAATCATTTTTTTTCCGACATATACACTGCGTGGAAATTGGAAAGAAGGGTGTTGCAACGATTGCATTCGAACTTTCGAACTATTTCCCAGGGTTTTGCGTAAAAAACAGACAGACGGACGGACATACGGACAGACGCACTTGGCATATATCAACTCAGGAGGTGATCCTGATCAAGAATATATATACTTTATACGAGACACTTGTTGGAAATTTGTCACCAATTCACTAGCGTTGCACACTTTTGACCAAAATTATACTACCCTTTGCCAGGGTTTAAAACCGAAAAATCGAGGTGATTTTCTTTGGATTTGAGCCTTGTGATAAGGGTGGGGGTCATGGTTTTTTTTTAAAAAAAAATTTTCAAAAATTTTTTTTTTTCTGTAACTGACACTTTGTTGAAAATTTTGTAACGAATTCAACGATGTATGCCATTCCAACATTCAACCACTATTTCCCAGGGTTTTGATTAAAAAACCGAAAAATCGAGGTGATTTTCTTTGGATTTGAGCCTTGTGATAAGGGTGGGGGTCATGGTTTTTTTTGAAAAAAATTTTCAAATCATTTGTTTTTTCCGTAACTGACACTTTGTTGGAAATTTTGTAACGAATTCAACGAGGTATGCCATTCCAACATTCGACCACTATTTCCCAGGGTTTTGATTAAAATACCGAAAAATCGAGGTGATTTTCTTTGGATTTGAGCCTTGTGATAAGGGTGGGGGTCATGGTTTTTTTTTGGAAAAAATTTAGAAAAAAAAAATTTTTTTTTTCTGTAACTGACACTTTGTTGAAAATTTTGTAACGAATTCAACGATGTATGCCATTCCAACATTCGACCACTATTTCCCAGGGTTTTGATTAAAAAACCGAAAAATCGAGGTGATTTTCTTTGGATTTGAGCCTTGTGATAAGGGTGGGAGTCATGGTTTTTTTGAAAAAATTTTTCAAATCATTTGTTTTTTCCGTAACTGACACTTTGTTGGAAATTTTGTAACGAATTCAACGAGGTATGCCATTCCAACATTCGACCACTATTTCCCAGGGTTTTGATTAAAAAACCGAAAAATCGAGGTGATTTTCTTCGGATTTTGGCTTTGTCATAAAGGATGGGGTCATGTTCTTTTTCAAAAAAAAAATTTTGTAAATGATTTTTTTTTCTGTAAATGACACTTTGTTGGAAATTTTGTAACGAATTCAACGAGGTATGCCATTCCAACATTCGACCACTATTTCCCAGGGTTTTGATTAAGAAACCGAAAAATAGAGCTGATATTATCCGGCTTTGGGCCTTGTCATAATGGGGTGGGGACATGATTTCTTTTCGAAAAAATTTTGTAAATGATTTTTTTTCTGTAAATGACACTTTGTTGGAAATTTTGTAACGAATTCAACGAGGTATGCCATTCCAACATTCGACCACTATTTCCCGGGTTTTGATTAAAAAACCGAAAAATCGAGGTGATTTTCTTTGGATTTGAGCCTTGTGATAAGGGTGGCAGTCATGGTTTTTTTGAAAAAAATTTTCAAATCATTTTTTTTTCCGTAACTGACACTTTGTTGGAAATTTTGTAACGAATTCAACGAGGTATGCCATTCCAACACTCGACCACTATTTCCCAGGGTTTTGATAAAAAAACCAAAAAATCGAGGTGATTTTCTTCGGATTTTGGCTTTGTCATAAAATATGGGGTCATGTTTTTTTTCGAAAAAATTTTGTAAATGATTTTTTTCTGTAAATGACACTTTTGTGGAAATTTTGTAACGAATTCAACGATGTATGCCATTCCAACATTCGACCACTATTTCCCAGGGTTTTGATTAAAAAACCGAAAAATCGAGCTGATTTTCTTTGGATTTGAGCCTTGTCATAAGGGGTGGGGGACATGTTTTTTTTCGAAAAAATTTTTCAAAAGATTTTTTTTTCTGTAACTGATACTTTGTTGGAAATTTTGTAACGAATTCAACGAGGTATGCCATTCCAACATTCAACTATTTCCCAGGGTTTTGATTATAAAAAACCGAAAAATCGAGGTGATTTTCTTCGGATTTGACGCTTTGTCATAAGGGGGGGGTCATGTTTTTTTTCGAAAAAATTTTACAAATTTTTTTTTTTTCTGTAAATGACACTTTGTTGGAAATTTTGTAACGAATTCAACGAGGTATGCCATTCCAACATTCGACCACTATTTCCCAGGGTTTTGATTAGAAAACCGAAAAATCGAGCTGATATTATCCGGATTTGGGCCTTGTCATAATGGGGTGGGGGACATGATTTCTTTGTCGAAAAAATTTTTCAAATAATTTTTTTTTCTGTAAATGACACTTTGTTGGAAATTTTGTAACGAATTCAACGAGGTATGCCATTCCAACATTAAATTATAATAATTTCTATTTCCCTGGCTTTGTTGGAAATTTTGTAACCAATTCAAAATCAATTTCAAACCGAATTTTAATCGAGGGATTTTCTTTGGATTTGAGCCTTGTCATAAGGGTGGGGGTCATGGTTTTTTTGGAAAAATTTTTCAAATGATTCTTTTTCTGTAACTGACACTTTGTTGGAAATTTTGTAACGAATTCAACGAGGTATGCCATTCCAACATTCGACCACTATTTCCCAGGGTTTTGATTAAAAAACCGAAAAATCGAGGTGATTTTCTTCGGATTTTGGCCTTGTCATAAGGGTGGGGTCATGTTTTTTTCGAAAAAATTTTACAAATGATTTTTTTTTCTGTAAATGACACTTTGTTGGAAATTTTGTAACGAATTCAACGAGGTATGCCATTCCAACATTCGACCACTATTTCCCAGGGTTTTGATTAAAAAACCAAAAATCGAGGTGATATTCTCCGGATCTGGGCCTTGTCATAATGGGGTGGGGGACATGATTTTTTTGTCGAAAAAATTTTTCAAATTTTTTTTTTTCTGTAAATGACACTTTGTTGGAAATTTTGTAACGAATTCAACGAGGTATGCCATTCCAACATTCGACCACTATTTCCCAGGGTTTTGATTAAAAAACCGAAAAATCGCGGTGATTTTCTTTAGATTTGAGCCTTGTCATAAGGGTGGATGTCATGGTTTTTTTTTGAAAAAATTTTTCAAATGATTTTTTTTTTCTGTAAATGAGTTTTTTTTGGAAATTTTGTAACGAATTCAACAAGGTATGCCATTCCAACATTCGACCACTATTTCGCAGGGTTTTGATTAAAAAACCGAAAAATCGAGGTGATTTTCTTCGGATTTTGGGCCTTGTCATAATGGGGTGGGGGTCATGATTTTTTTCGAAAAAATTTTTTACAAATGATTTTTTTTTTTTCTGTAAATGACACTTTGTTGGAAATTTTGTAACGAATTCAACGAGGTATGCCATTCCAACATTCGACCACTATTTCCCAGGGTTTTGATTAAAAACCGAAATTAATCGAGGTGATTTTCTTTGGATTTGAGCCTTGTCATAAGGGTGGATGTCATGGTTTTTTTTTGAAAAAATTTTTCAAATGATTTTTTTTTTCTGTAAATGAGTTTTTTTTGGAAATTTTGTAACGAATTCAACAAGGTATGCCATTCCAACATTCGACCATTATTTTTCAGGGTTTTGATTAAAAAACCGAAAAATCGAGCTGATATTATCCGGCTTTGGGCCTTGTCATAATGGGGTGGGGACATGATTTCTTTTCGAAAAAATTTTTTAATTTTTATCTTAAATGACATTTTTTTTTTTTTTCTGTAAATGACACTTTGTTGGAAATTTTGTAACGAATTCAACGAGGTATGCCATTTCAACAATCGACCATTATTTTTCAGGGTTTTGATTAAAAAACCGAAAAATCGAGCTGATATTATCCGGCTTTGGGCCTTGTCATAATGGGGTGGGGACATGATTTCTATTCGAAAAAATTTTGTAAATAATTTTTTTTTCTGTAAATGACACTTTGTTGGAAATTTTGTAACGAATTCAACGAGGTATGCCATTCCAACATTCGACCACTATTTCCCAGGGTTTTGATTAAAAAACCGAAAAATCGATGCTGATTTTCTTCGGATTTGGGCCTTGTCATAATGGGGTGGGGTCATGATTTTTTTTCGAAAAAATTTTTCAAATGATTTTTTTTTCTGTAAATGACACTTTGTTGGAAATTTTGTAACGAATTCAACGAGGTATGCCATTCCAACATTCGACCACTATTTCCCAGGGTTTTGATTAAAAAACCGAAAAATCGAGGTGATTTTCTTTGGATTTGAGCCTTGTCATAAGGGTGGGGGTCATGGTTTTTTTTTGGAAAAAATTTTTCAAATGATTTGTTTTTTCTGTAACTGACACTTTGTTGGAAATTTTGTAACGAATTCAACGAGGTATGCCATTCCAACATTCGACCACTATTTCCCAGGGTTTTGATTAAAAAACCGAAAAATCGAGGTGATTTTCTTCGGATTTGGGCCTTGTCATAAATGGGGTGGGGGCATGATTTCTTTTTCGAAAAAAAAGTTTTTAAATGATTTTTTTTTTCGTAAATGACACTTTGTTGGAAATTTTGTAACGAATTCAACGAGGTATGCCATTCCAACACTCGACCACTATTTCCCAGGGTTTCGATAAAAAAACCAAAAAATCGAGGGGATTTTCTTCGGATTTTGGCTTTGTCATAAAATTTGGGGTCATGTTTTTTTTTCGAAAAAATTTTGTAAATGATTTTTTTTTCTGTAAATGACACTTTTGTGGAAATTTTGTAACGAATTCAACGATGTATGCCATTCCAACATTCGACCACTATTTCCCAGGGTTTTGATTAAAAAACCGAAAAATCGAGCTGATATTATCTGGCTTTGAGCCTTGTCATAATGGGTGGGGGTCATGATTTCTTTTGAAAAAATTTTTCAAATGATTTTTTTTTCTGTAAATGACACTTCGTTAGAAATTTTGTAACGAATTCAACGAGGTATGCCATTCCAGAACTCGACCACTATTTCCCAGGGTTTTGATTAAAAAACCAAGAAATCGAGGTGATTTTCTTCGGATTTTGGCTTTGTCATAAAAAATGGGGTCATGTTTTTTTTCAAAAAAATTTTGTAAATGATTTTTTTTTCTGTAAATGACACTTTTGTGGAAATTTTGTAACGAATTCAACGATGTATGCCATTCCAACTTTCGACCACTATTTCCCAGGGTTTTGATTAAAAAATCGAAAATCGAGCTGATTTTCTTTGGATTTGAGCCTTGTCATAAGGGTGGGGGTCATGTTTTTTTTGGAAAAAATTTTTCAAATGATTCGCTTTTTCTGTAACTGATACTTTGTTGGAAATTTTGTAACGACCACTATTTCCCAGGGTTTTGAATAAGAAACCGAAAAATCGAGGTGATTTTCTTCGGATTTAGGCTTTGTCATAAGGGATGAGGTCATGTTTTTTTCGAAAAAATGTTACAAATTTTTTTTTTTTTTGTAAATGACACTTTGTTAGAAATTATGTAACGAATTCAGCAAGGTTTGCCATTCCAACATTCGACCACTATTTCCCAGGGTTTTGATTAGAAAACCAAAAATCGAGCTGATATTATCCGGATCTGGGCCTTGTCATAATGGAGTGGGGGACATGACTTCTTGTCGAAAAAATTTTTCAAATAATTTTTTTTTCTGTAAATGACACTTTGTTAGAAATTTTGTAACGAATTCAACGAGGTATGCCATTCCAACATAAGATTATAATAATTTCTTTTCTGTAAGTGACACTTTGTTGGAAATTTTGTAACGAATTCAACGAGGTATGCAATTTCAAACTCGATTTTTTAATCGAGGAGATTTTCTTTGGATTTGAGCCTTCTCACAAGGGTCATGGTTTTTTTTGGAAAAAATTTTTCAAATGATTTGTTTTTTTTGTATCTGACACTTTGTTGGAAATTTTGTAACGAATTCAACGAGGTATGCCATTCCAACATTGGACCACTATTTCCCAGGGTTTTGATTAAAAACCGAAAAATCGAGGTGATTTTCTTCGGCTTTGGGCCTTGTCATAAGGGGTGGGGTCATGTTTTTTTCGAAAAAATTTTTTAAATGATTTTTTTTTCTGTAAATGACACTTTGTTAGAAATTTTGTAACGAATTCAACGAGGTATGCCATTCCAACATTCGACCACTATTTCCCAGGGTTTTGATTAAAAAACCGAAAAATCGAGCTGATATTATCCGGCTTTGGGCCTTGTCATAATGGGGTGGGGACATGATTTCTTTTCGAAAAAATTTTTTTAAATGATTTTTTTTTCTGTAAATGACACTTTGTTAAAAATTTTGTAACGAATTCAACGAGGTATGCCATTCCAACATTCGACCACTATTTCCCAGGGTTTTGATTAAAAAACCGAAAAATCGAGGTGATTTTCTTCGGATTTGGGCCTTGTCATAAGGGATGGGGTCATGTTTTGAATTTTTTTGGAAAAAAATTTCAAATGATTTGTTTTTTCTGTAACTGACACTTTGTTGGAAATTTTGTAACGAATTCAACGAGGTATGCCATTCCAACATTCGACCACTATTTCCCAGGGTTTTGATTAAAAAACCGAAAAATCGAGGTGATTTTCTTCGGATTTTGAGCCTTGTCATAAGGGATGGGGTCATGTTCTTTTTCGAAAAAATTTTACAAATGATTTTTTCTGTAAATGACACTTTGTTGGAAATTTTGTAACGAATTCAACGAGGTATGCCATTCCAACATTCGGCCACTATTTCCCAGGGTTTTGATTAAAAAACTAAAAAATCGAGCTGATATTATCCGGAACTGGGCCTTGTCATAATGGGGTGGGGGACATGATTTCTTTTCGAAAAACTTTTTCAAATAATTATTTTTTCTGTAACTGACACTTTGTTGGAAATTTTGTAACGAATTCAACGAGGTATGCCATTCCAACATTCGACCACTATTTCCCAGGGTTTTGATTAAAAAACCGAAAAATCGAGTTGATTTTCTTCGGATTTGGGCCTTGTCATAATGGGGTGGGGGACATGATTTCTTTCGAAAAAATTTTCAAATAATTTTTTTTTTCTGTAAATGACACTTTGTTGGAAATTTTGTAACGAATTCAACGAGGTATGCCATTCCAACATTCGACCATTATTTCCCAGGGTTTTGATTAAAAAACCGAAAAATCGTATGAGGAGATTTTCTTCGGATTTGAGCCTTGTCACAAGGGCATGGTTTTTTTTCGAAAAAATTTTTCAAATGATTCTTTTTTTTGTAAATGACACTTTGTTGGAAATTTTGTAACGAATTCAACGAGGTATGCCATTCCAACATTCGACCACTATTTCCCAGGGTTTTGATTAAAAAACCGAAAAATCGAGGTGATTTTATCCGGCTTTGGGCCTTGTCATAATGGGGTGGGGTCATGATTTCAAGAGTTTCGAAAAAAAATTTTTTTTATTTTGAAAAATTTTGTTAGAAATATTTGTTTTTTCTGTAACTGATACTTTGTTGAAAATTTTGTAAGGAATTCAACGAGGTATGCCATTTCAACAATCGACCATTATTTTCCAGGGTTTTGATTAAAAAACCGAAAAATCGAGCTGATATTATCCGGCTTTGGGCCTTGTCATAATGGGGTGGGGACATGATTTCTTTTCGAAAAATTTTTTCAAAAATAATTTTTTTTTCTGTAAATGACACTTTGTTGGAAATTTTGTAACGAATTCAACGAGGTATGCCATTCCAACATTCGACCACTATTTCCCAGGGTTTTGATTAAAAAACCGAAAAATCGAGGTGATTTTCTTCGGATTTTGGCTTTGTCATAAGGAATGGGGTCATGTTTTTTTTCGAAAAATTTTTTCAAATGATTTGTTTTTTCTGTAAATGACACTTTGTTGGAAATTTTGTAACGAATTCAACGAGGTATGTCATTCCAACATTCGACCACTATTTCCCAGGGTTTTGATTAAAAAACCGAAAAATCGAGGTGATTTTCTTTGATTTTGGCCTTGTCATAAGGGTGGGGGCATGTTTTTTTGGAAAAAATTTTTCAAATGATTTTTTTTTCTGTAAATGACACTTTGTTGGAAATTTTGTAACGAATTCAACGAGGTATGCCATTCCAACATTCGACCACTATTTCCCAGGGTTTTGATTAAAAAACCGAAAAATCGAGCTGATATTATTCGGAATTGGGCCTTGTCATAATGGGGTGGGGACATGATTTCTTTTCGAAAAAATTTTTAAATGATTTTTTTTCTGTAAATGACACTTTGTTGGAAATTTTGTAACGAATTCAACGAGGTATGCCATTCCAACATTCGACCACTATTTCCCAGGGTTTTGAATAAAAAACCAAAAAATCGAGGTGATTTGCTTGGGATTTTGGCTTTGACATAAGGGATGGGGTCATGTTTTTTTCGAAAAAATGTTACAAATGATTTGTTTTTTTTGTAAATGACACTTTGTTGGAATTTTTGTAACGAATTCAACGAGGTATGCCATTCCAACATTCGACCACTATTTCCCAGGGTTTTGATTAAAAAACCTAAAAATCGAGCTGATATTATCCGGATCTGGGCCTTGTCATAATGGGGTGGGGGACATGATTTCTTTTCGAAAAAATGTTTCAAATAATTTTTTTTTCTGTAACTGACACTTTGTTGGAAATTTTGTAACGAACTCAACGAGGTATGCCATTCCAACATTCGACCACTATTTCCCAGGGTTTTGATTAAAAAACCGAAAATCGAGCTGATATTATCCGGATCTGGGCCTTGTCATAATGGGGTGGGGGACATAATTTCTTGTCGAAAAAATTTTTCAAATAATTTTTTTTTTCTGTAAATGACACTTTGTTAGAAATTTTGTAACGAATTCAACGAGGTATGCCATTCCAACATAAGATTATAATAATTTCTTTTCCCTAAGTGACACTTTGTTGGAAATTTTGTAACCAATTCAACGAGGTATGCCATTTCAAACTCGATTTTCAATCGAGGAGATTTTCTTTGATTTTGAGCCTTGTGATAAGGGTGGGGTCATGGTTTTTTTTGGAAAAAATTTTTCAAATGATTTGTTTTTTCTGTAACTGACACTTTGTTGGAAATTTTGTAACGAATTCAACGAGGTATGCCATTCCAACATTCGACCACTATTTCCCAGGGTTTTGATTAAAAAACCGAAAAATCGAGCTGATATTGTCCGGAACTTGGCCTTGTCATAATGGGGTGGGGGACATGATTTCTTGTCGAAAAAATTTTTCAAATTATTTTTTTTTTCTGTAAATGACACTTTGTTAGAAATTTTGTAACGAATTCAACGAGGTATGCCATTTCAACATTCGAACATTATTTCCCAGGGTTTTGATTAAAATTTAAAATCTTGGTGGATTTTCTTTGGGAGCCTTGTCATAAGGGTGGGGGTCATGGTTTTTTTTGGAAAAAATTTTTCAAATGATTAGTTTTTTCTGTAACTGACACTTTGTTGGAAATTTTGTAACGAATTCAACGAGGTATGCCATTCCAACATTCGACCACTATTTCCCAGGGTTTTGATTAAAAAACCGAAAAATCGAGCTGATATTATCCGGCTTTGGGCCTTGTCATAATGGGGTGGGGCATGATTTCTTTTCGAAAAAATTTTTTAAATGATTTTTTTTTTCTGTAAATGACACTTTGTTACACAACTTTGTTGGAAATTTTGTAACGAATTCAACTAGGTATGCCATTTCAACAATCGACCATTATTTCCCAGGGTTTATATTAAAAAACCGAAAAATAGAGCTGATATTATCCGGCTTTGGGCCTTGTCATAATGGGGTGGGGGACATGATTTCTATTCGAAAAAATGTTGTAAATAATTTTTTTTTCTGTTAATGACACTTTGTTGGAAATTTTGTAACGAATTCAACTAGGTATGCCATTTCAACAATCGACCATTATTTCCCAGCGTTTTAATTAAGAAACCGAAAAATAGAGCTGATATTATCCGGCTTTGGGCCTTGTCATAAGGGGTGGGGTCATGATTTTTTTTGAAAAAATTTTTCAAATGATTTGTTTTTTCTGTAACTTACACTTTGTTGGAAATTTTGTAACGAATTCAACGAGGTATGCCATTCCAACATTCGACCACTATTTCCCAGGGTTTTGATTAAAAAACCGAAAAATCGAGGAGATTTTCTTTGGATTTGAGCCTTGTCATAAGGAATGGGGTCATGTTTTTATTCGAAAAAATGTTACAAATGATTTTTTTTTCTGTAAATGACACTTTGTTGGAATTTTTGTAACGAATTCAACTAGGTATGCCATTTCAACAATCGACCATTATTTCCCAGGGTTTTAATTAAGAAACCGAAAAATAGAGCTGATATTATCCGGCTTTGTATAAAAGAAATATTTTTTTCGAAAAATTTTTTTTTTTCTGTAAATGACACTTTGTTGGAAATTTTTTAACGAATTCAACGAGGTATGCCATTCCAACATTCGAGCACTATTTCCCAGGGTTTTGATTAAAAAACCGAAAAATCGAACTGATATTATCCGGAACTGGGCCTTGTCATAATGGGGTGGGGGACATAATTTCTTGTCGAAAAACTTTTTCAAATAATTATTTTTTCTGTAACTGACACTTTGTTGGAAATTTTGTAACGAATTCAACGAGGTATGCCATTCCAACATTCGACCACTATTTCCCAGGGTTTTGATTAAAAAACCGAAAAATCGAGCTGATATTATTCGGAACTGGGCCTTGTCATAATGGGGTGGGGGATATGATTTCTTTTCGAAAAAGTTTTTCAAATAATTTTTTTTTCCGTAACTGACACTTTGTTGGAAATTTTGTAACGAATTCAACGAGGTATGCCATTCCAACATTCGACCACTATTTCCCAGGGTTTCTAATAAAAAACCAAAAAATCGAGGTGATTTTCTTCGGATTTTGGCTTTGTCATAAGGGATGGGGTCATGTTTTTTTTCGAAAAAATGTTACAAATAATTTTTTTTCTGTAAATGACACTTTGTTGGAATTTCAACAATCGACCATTATTTCCCAGGGTTTTGATTAAAAAACCGAAAAATAGTGCTGATATTATCCGGCTTTGGATAAAAAAATTTTGCAAATGATTTTTCTTTCTGTAAATGACACTTTGTTGGAAATTTTTTAAGGAATTCAACGTGGTATGCCATTCCAACATTCGACCACTATTTCCCAGGGTTTTGATTAAAAAACCGAAAAATCGAACTGATATTATCCGGAACTGGGCCTTGTCATAATGGGGTGGGGGACATGATTTCTTTTCGAAAAAATTTTTCAAATAATTTTTTTTTCTGTAACTGACACTTTGTTGGAAATTTTGTAACGAATTCAACGAGGTATGCCATTCCAACATTCGACCACTATTTCCCAGGGTTTTTATTAAAAAACCTAAAAATCGAGCTGATATTATGGGCCTTGTCATAATGGGGTGGGGGACATAATTTCTTGTCGAAAAACTTTTTCAAATAATTATTTTTTCTGTAACTGACACTTTGTTGGAAATTTTGTAACGAATTCAACGAGGTATGCCATTCCAACATTCGACCACTATTTCCCAGGGTTTTGATTAAAAAACCGAAAAATCGAGGTGATTTTCTTTGGATTTAAGCCTTGTGATAAGGGTGGAGGTCATGTTTTTTTTTTTTTAAAAAATTTCAAATGATTTGTTTTTTCTGTATCTGACACTTGGTTGGAAATTTTGTAACGAATTCAACGAGGTATGCCATTCCCACATTCGACCACTATTTCCCAGGGTTTTGATTAAAAACCGAAAAATCGAGCTGATATTATCCGGCTTTGGGCCTTGTCATAATGGGGTGGGGGACATGATTTTTTTTCAGAAGAATTTTACAAATGATTTTTTTTTCTATATATGACACTGTTGGAAATTTTGTAACGAATTCAACGAGGTATGCCATTCCAACATTCGACCACTATTTCCCAGGGTTTTGATTAAAAAACCGAAAAATCGAGCTGATATTATCCGGATCTGGGCCTTGTCATAATGGGGTGGGGGACATGATTTCTTTTCGAAAAAATTTTTCAAATAATTTTTTTTTCTGTAACTGACACTTTGTTGGAAATTTTGTAACGAATTCAACGAGGTATGCCATTCCAACATTCGACCACTATTTCCCAGGGTTTTGATTAAAAAACCGAAAAATCGAGCTGATATTATCCGGATCTGGGCCTTGTTATAATGGGGTGGGGGCATGATTTCTTTTCGAAAAAATTTTTAAATGATTTTTTTTTCTGTAAATGACACTTTGTTGGAAATTTTGTAACGAATTCAACGAGGTATGCCATTCCAACATTCGACCACTATTTCCCAGGGTTTTGATTAAAAAACCGAAAAATCGAGGTGATTTTCTTCGGATTTTGGCTTTGTCATAAGGAATGGGGTCATGTTTTTTTTCGAAAAAAATGTTACAAATGATTTTTTTTTCTGTAAATGACACTTTGTTGGAATTTTTGTAACGAATTCAACTAGGTATGCCATTTCAACAATCGACCATTATTTCCCAGGGTTTTGATTAAAAAACCGAAAAATAGAGCTGATATTATCCGGCTTTGGGCCTTGTCATAATGAGGTGGGGACATTATTTCTTTTCGAAAAAATTTTGTAAATGATTTTTTTTTCTGTAAATGACACTTTGTTGGAAATTTTGTAACGAATTCAACGAGGTATGCCATTCCAACATTCGACCACTATTTCCCAGGGTTTTGATTAAAAAACCGAAAAATCGAGGTGATTTTCTTTGGATTTGAGCCTTGTGATAAGGGTGGGGGTCATGTTTTTTTTTGGAAAAATTTTTTAAATGATTTGTTTTTTCTGTAACTGACACTTTGTTGGAAATTTTGTAACGAATTCAACGAGGTATGCCATTCCCACATTCGACCACTATTTCCCAGGGTTTTGATTAAAAACCGAAAAACCGAGCTGATATCATCCGGCTTTGGGACTTGTCATAATGTGGTGGGGGACATGATTTATTATCGAAAAAATTTTACAAATGATTTTTTTTTTCTGTAAATGACACTTTGTTGGAAATTTTGTAACGAATTCAACGAGGTATGCCATTCCCACATTCGACCACTATTTCCCAGGGTTTTGATTAAAATGCTAAAAATCGACCTGATATAATCCGGAACTGGGCCTTGTCATAATGGGGTGGGGGACATGATTTCTTTTCGAAAAACTTTTTCAAATAATTATTTTTTCTGTAACTGACACTTTGTTGGAAATTTTGTAACGAATTCAACGAGGTATGCCATTCCAACATTCGACCACTATTTCCCAGGGTTTTGATTAAAAAACCTAAAAATCGAGCTGATATAATCCGGGACTGGGCCTTGTCATAATGGGGTGGGGGACATGATTTCTTTTCGAAAAACTTTTTCAAATAATTATTTTTTCTGTAACTGACACTTTGTTGGAAATTTTGTAACGAATTCAACGAGGTATGCCATTCCAACATAAGATTATAATAATTTCTTTTCTGTAAGTGCCACTTTGTTGGAAATTTTGTAACGAATTCAACGAGGCATGCAATTTCAAACTCGATTTTTCAATCGAGGAGATTTTCTTTGGATTTGAGCCTTCTCACAAGGGTGGGGGTCATGGTTTTTTTTGGAAAAAATTTTTCAAATGATTTTTTTTTTTGTATCTGACACTTTGTTGGAAATTTTGTAACGAATTCAACGAGGTATGCCATTCCAACATTCGACCACTATTTCCCAGGGTTTTGATTAAAAAACCGAAAAATCGAGCTGATATTATCCGGCTTTGGGCCTTGTCATAATGGGGTGGGGGACATGATTTCTATTCGAAAAAATTTTGTAAATAATTTTTTTTTCTGTAAATGACACTTTGTTGGAAATTTTGTAACGAATTTAACGAGGTATGCCATTCCAACATTCGACCACTATTTCCCAGGGCTTTGATTGAAAAACCGAAAAATCGATCTGATTTTCTTCGGATTTTGCTTTGTCTTAAGGGATGGGTTCATGCTTTTTTTGGAAAAAATTTTTCAAATGATTTGTTTTTTCTGTAACTGACACTTTGTTGGAAATTTTGTAACGAATTTAACGAGGTATGCCATTCCAACATTCGACCACTATTTCCCAGGGTTTTTATTAAAAAACCGAAAAATCGAGGAGATTTTCTTTGAATTTGAGCCTTGTCACAAGGGTGGGGGTCATGTTTTTTTTGGAAAAAATTTTTCAAATGATTTGTTTTTGCTGTAACTGACACTTTGTTGGAAATTTTGTAACGAATTTAACGAGGTATGCCATTCCAACATTCGACCACTATTTCCCAGGGTTTTGATTAAAAAACCGAAAAATCGAGCTGATATTATTCGGAACTGGGCCTTGTCATAATGCGGTGGGGACATTATTTCTTTTCGAAAAAATTTTGTAAATGATTTTTTTTTCTGTAAATGACACTTTGTTGGAAATTTTGTAACGAATTCAACGAGGTATGCCATTCCAACATTCGACCACTATTTCCCAGGGTTTTGATTAAAAACCGAAAAATCGAGGTGATTTTCTTTGGATTTAAGCCTTGTGATAAGGGTGGGGGTCATGGTTTTTTTTGGAAAAAATTTTTCAAATGATTTGTTTTTTCTGTAATCTGACACTTTGTTGGAAATTTTGTAACGAATTCAACGAGGTATGCCATTCCAACATTGGACCACTATTTCCCAGGGTTTTGATTAAAAACCGAAAAATCGAGCTGATATCATCCGGCTTTGGGACTTGTCATGGGGTGGGGGATATGATTCCTTGTCGAAACATTTTTTCAAATCATTTTTTTTTAATGAACGAAACGCCAGTTCAATAACCACTTTGTTCAGGAAATTGATTAAAAAGCCTAAAATCGAGCTGATATTATCCGGAACTGTGCCTTGTCATAATGGGGTGGGGGACATGATTTCTTTTCGAAAAAATTTTGTAAATGAATTTTTGTTCTGTAAATGACACTTTGTTGGAAATTTTGTAACGAATTCAACGAGGTATGCCATTCCAACATTCGACCACTATTTCCCAGGGTTTTGATTAAAAAACCGAAAATCGAGCTGATATTATCCGGATCTGGGCCTTGTCATAATGGGGTGGGGGACATGATTTCTTGTCGAAAAAATTTTTCAAATAATTTTTTTTTTCGTAACTGACACTTTGTTGGAAATTTTGTAACGAATTCAACGAGGTATGCAATTTCAAACTCGATTTTTCAATCGAGGAGATTTTCTTTGGATTTGAGCCTTCTCATAAGGGTGGGGTCATGGTTTTTTTTGGAAAAAATTTTTCAAAACTTTTTTTTTTCTGTAACTGACACTTTGTTGGAAATTTTGTAACGAATTTAACGAGGTATGCCATTCCAACATTCGACCACTATTTCCCAGGGTTTTGATTAAAAAACCGAAAAATCGAGCTGATATTGTCCGGAACTGGGCCTTGTCATAATGGGGTGGGGGACATGATTTCTTTTCGAAAAAGTTTTTCAAATAATTTTTTTTCCGTAACTGACACTTTGTTGGAAATTTTGTAACGAATTCAACGAGGTATGCCATTCCAACAATCGACTATTATTTCCCAGGGTTTTGATTAAAAAACCGAAAAATCGAGCTGATATTATCCGGCTTTGGGCCTTGTCATAATGGGGTGGAAGACATGACTTCTTGTCGAAAAAATTGTTCAAAATTTTTTTTTTCTGTAACTGACACTTTGTTAGAAATTATGTAACGAATTCAACGAGGTTTGGCATTCCAACATTCGACCACTATTTGTTAGGGTTTTGATTAAAAAACCGAAAAATCGAGGTGATATTATCCGGCTTTGGGCCTTGTCATAATGGGGTGGGGGACATTATTTATTTTCGAAAAAATTTTGTAAATAATTTTTTTTCTGTAAATGACACTTTGTTGGAAATTTTGTAACTAATGCAAGGAGGTATGCCAATCCAACATTCGACCACTATTTCCCAGGGTTTTGATTAAAAAACCGAAAAATCGATGTGATTTTCTTCGGATTTTGGCTTTGTCTTAAGGGATGGGGTCATGCTTTTTTTTGGAAAAAATTTTTCAAATGATTTGTTTTTCCTGTATCTGACACTTTGTTGGAAATTTTGTAACGAATTTAACGAGGTATGCCATTCCAACATTCGACCACTATTTCCCAGGGTTTTGATTAAAAAACCGAAAAATCGAGCTGATATTATCCGGCTTTGGGCCTTGTCATAATGGGTGGGGGACATGATTTCTTTATCGAAAAATTTTTCAAATGATTTTTTTTTCTGTAAATGACACTTTGTTGGAAATTTTGTAACGAATTCAACGAGGTATGCCATTCCAACATTCGACCACTATTTCCCAGGGTTTTGATTAAAATGCCGAAAAATCGAGCTGATATTACTCCGGATTTGGGCCTTGTCATAATGGGGTGGGGGACATGATTTCTTTTCGAAAAATTTTTCAAATAATTTTTTTTTCTGTAACTGACACTTTGTTGGAAATTTTGTAACGAATTCAACGAGGTATGCCATTCCAACATTCGACCACTATTTCCCAGGGTTTTGATTAAAAACCGAAAAAATCGAGCTGATATTATCCGGAACTTGGCCTTGTCATAATGAGGTGGGGACATGATTTCTTTTCGAAAAAAATTTATTAAATGATTTGTTTTTTCTGTAAATGACACTTTGTTGGAAATTTTGTAACGAATTCAACGAGGTATGCCATTCCAACATTCGACCACTATTTCCCAGTGTTTTGATTAAAAAACCGAAAAATCGAGGTGATTTTCTTTGGATTTCAGCCTTGTCATAAGGGTGGGGTCATGTTTTTTTTGCAAAAAAATTTTACAAATGATTTTTTTTTCTGTAAATGACACTTTGTTGGAAATTTTGTAACGAATTCAACTAGGTATGCCATTTCAACAATCGACCATTATTTCCCAGGGTTTTGATTAAAAAACCGAAAAATAGAGCTGATATTATCCGGCTTTGGGCCTTGTCATAATGGGGTGGGGACATGATTTCTTTTCGAAAAAATTTTGTAAATGATTTTTTTTTCTGTAAATGACACTTTGTTGGAAATTTTGTAACGAATTCAACGAGGTATGCCATTCCAACATTCGACCACTATTTCCCAGGGTTTTGATTAAAAAACCAAAAAATCGAGCTGATATTATCCGGAACTGGGCCTTGTCATAATGGGGTGGGGGACATGATTTCTTTTCGAAAAATTTTTCAAATAATTTTTTTTCTGTAACTGACACTTTGTTGGAAATTTTGTAACGAATTCAACGAGGTATGCCATTCCAACATTCGACCACTATTTCCCAGGGTTTTGATTAAAAACCGAAAAATCGAGCTGATATTATCCGGGACTTGGGCCTTGTCATAATGGGGTGGGGGACATGATTTCTTTTCGAAAAATTTTTCAAATAATTTTTTTTCTGTAACTGACACTTTGTTGGAAATTTTGTAACGAATTCAACGAGGTATGCCATTCCAACATTCGACTACTATTTCCCAGGGTTTTTGGAATTTAAAAACAACGAAAAATTCGAGCTGATTTTTCATCCAGGAGATTCTTTGAGGCCTTGTCATCAAGGGGTGGGGGTCATGGTTTTTTTTCGAAAAAATTTTTCAAATGATTTTTTTTTTGTAACTGACACTTTGTTGGAAATTTTGTAACGAATTCAACGAGGTATGCCATTCCAACATTCGACCACTATTTCCCAGGGTTTTGATTAAAAAACCGAAAAATCGAGCTGATATTATCCGGCTTTGGGCCTTGTCATAATGGGGTGGGGGACATGATTTCTATTCGAAAAAATTTTGTAAATAATTTTTTTTTCTGTAAATGACACTTTGTTACAAATTTTGTAACTAATTCAAGGAGGTATGCCAATCCAACATTCGACCACTATTTCCCAGGGTTTTGATTAAAAAACCGAAAAATCGATGTGATTTTCTTCGGATTTTGGCTTTGTCTTAAGGGATGGGGTCATGCTTTTTTTGGAAAAATTTTTCAAATGATTTGTTTTTTCTGTATCTGACACTTTGTTGGAAATTTTGTAACGAATTTAACGAGGTATGCCATTCCAACATTCGACCACTATTTCCCAGTGTTTTTATAAAAAAACCGAAAAATCGAGGAGATTTTCTTTGAATTTGAGCCTTGTCACAAGGGTGGGAGTTTTTTTTTTTGGAAAAAATTTTTCAAATGATTTGTTTTTGCTGTATCTGACACTTTGTTGGAAATTTTGTAACGAATTTAACGAGGTATGCCATTCCAACATTCGACCACTATTTTCCAGGGTTTTGATTAAAAAACCGAAAAAATCGAGCTGATATTATTCGGAACTGGGCCTTGTCATAATGCGGTGGGGACATTATTTCTTTTCGAAAAAATTTTGTAAATGATTTTTTTTTCTGTAAATGACACTTTGTTGGAAATTTTGTAACGAATTCAACGAGGTATGCCATTCCAACATTCGACCACTATTTCCCAGGGTTTTGATTAAAAAACCGAAAAATCGAGGTGATTTTCTTTGGATTTAAGCCTTGTGATAAGGGTGGGGGTCATGGTTTTTTTTGGAAAAAATTTTTCAAATGATTTGTTTTTTCTGTATCTGACACTTTGTTGGAAATTTTGTAACGAATTCAACGAGGTATGCCATTCCAACATTGGACCACTATTTCCCAGGGTTTTGATTAAAAACCGAAAAATCGAGCTGATATCATCCGGCTTTGGGACTTGTCATGGGGTGGGGGATATGATTCCTTGTCGAAACATTTTTCAATTCATTTTTTTTTTCAGTTAATAACACTTTGTTGGAAATTGATTAAAAAGCCTAAAATCGAGCTGATATTATCCGGAACTGTGCCTTGTCATAATGGGGTGGGGGACATAATTTCTTTTCGAAAAAATTTTGTAAATGAATTTTTTGTTCTGTAAATGACACTTGTGTGGAAATTTTGTAACGAATTCAACGAGGTATGCCATACCAACATTCGACCACTATTTCCCAGGGTTTTGATTAAAAAGCCGAAAATCGAGCTGATATTATCCGGATCTGGGCCTTGTCATAATGGGGTGGGGGACATAATTTCTTGTCGAAAAAATTTTTCAAATAATTTTTTTTTTCTGTAAATGACACTTTGTTAGAAATTTTGTAACGAATTCAACGAGGTATGCCATTCCAACATAAGATTATAATAATTTTTTTTCTGTAAGTGACACTTTGTTGGAAATTTTGTAACCAATTCAACGAGGTATGCCATTTCAAACTCGATTTTTCAATCGAGGAGATTTTCTTTGGAGTTGAGCCTTCTCACAAGGGTGGGGTCATGGTTTTTTTTGGAAAAAATTTTTCAAATGATTTGTTTTTTCTGTATCTGACACTTTGTTGGACATTTTGTAACGAATTTAACGAGGTATGCCATTCCAACATTCGACCTCTATTTCCCAGGGTTTTGATTACAAAACCGAAAAATCGAGCTGATATTGTCCGGAACTGGGCCTAGTCATAATGGGGTGGGGGACATGATTTCTTTTCGAAAAAGTTTTTCAAATAATTTTTTTTTCCGTAACTGACACTTTGTTGGAAATTTTGTAACGAATTCAACGAGGTATGCCATTCCAACAATCGACTATTATTTCCCAGGGTTTTAAGATAAAAACCGAAAAATCGAGCTGATATTATCCGGCTTTGGGCCTTGTCATAATGGGGTGGGAGACATGACTTCTTGTTAAAAAAATTGTTCAAAATTTTTTTTTCTGTAACACGACATTTGAAATTTTGTAATGTAACTAACGAGGTTTGGCATTCCAACATTCGACCACTATTTGTTAGGGTTTTGATTAAAAAACCGAAAAATCGAGGTGATATTATCCGGCTTTGGGCCTTGTCATAATGGGGTGGGGGACATGATTTCTATTCGAAAAAATTTTGTAAATAATTTTTTTTTCTGTAAATGACACTTTGTTACAAATTTTGTAACTAATGCAAGGAGGTATGCCAATCCAACATTCGACCACTATTTCCCAGGGTTTTGATTAAAAAACCGAAAAATCGATGTGATTTTCTTCGGATTTTGGCTTTGTCTTAAGGGATGGGGTCATGGGGACATGCTTTC